>CM076584.1:1198976361-1199181580 GCA_034641835.2 Pinus albicaulis | reverse complement strand
AGATCTCCCACTACTAGATATCCTCAGAAAGTGCCCGATGGGGGACTGCAAAAAATGTAAGCACATGAAATGGAAAGACAACGTTATTTTATGAGCTGTGGGATAAGAAGATATAGATAGCCAATGAATAATTTTATAGCAGCAAAGATAATACAATTTCTTGAGGAAACAACCTCTAAATAAAGGAAATGCAAGCCTCAACAAGACATGTACATGAAAATAGAAAAACACTGCTATTTCTGCATAAACCTAGGCTATGAGGACGCAGTTTAGAGAAGGTACTGCTCCATATTATATGATAACTGAAAGATATGACAAGATATGGCTCAAATACATTAGGGGAGAAAATCTCTAACCCTTAGAAGAAATAATACATCAATCCTCCAAGGGATCGGCTGAAATATGCAATATGGAAAAAATACCGGAGTTGCTGGGTAGCTGCAACAACTCAAATCTGGAACTCAATAGAGAAGGATGAGAAATATGAAGTAGAAATTCTCCAATGGATCTCCAAAATGGAAGGCTGATCCTTACACTTGAGATCTCACCCTCCAACAACACTGCAAGCCCTCACTGCAAGTGCTCTATGAAAATAACACAGTCCAAGAGGGAAACTGCGCTGAAGGTGGAATAGACTGAATTGGCCAAGTGCCAAGATCTGAAAATAAGCTCCAATGCTTCCAAAATAATCCTCCAAAGGAAAGAAGGAGTCTCCCTCTGAAAAACAAGCAATGGAAGAGGTGTTGTAACTTCTCACTGCAACACCCTACAACACAGAATTATGCTGCTGCAGCAATAACACTGTGTTGGAGGAGGATGCTTGGCCACAAGCCTAGATGTGAGACAAATTAGTACAACTCCTTCAATAGGCCCTCAAGAAAGGAGGAGGAATCCTAAACAGGAATTCCCCGGCAATTCTTGCTAAACAACAAAGAATGCACAATGTTTGAATATACATGAAATGAATAATACAAGCATGAATAACAATGGCTCTCCTCCTCTCCATATATAGAAAGTGACGGCTCTCTCGTCATGGGCCCCATCCATTAGGGTTTCCTCCATAAAGGAATATTCCCTTTTCTATCTCTGCTCTGTCCCATGTAGTGCTTTCTACCTCATACCCAACACTGTTTGACTTGGTCAAACTTAACCAAGCCTTTTTGCAAAATGTTCCCTTTCACACATGAGGGTGTGAAATCTAGTTCCAAGGCTGATCCCCTTTCATACTAGAGGGATTTTATCCATGTTTTTATTATGAATGGGCCTTCTCACCCAATTATTCATCTCCTAAGTGAAAATAGACAAAATTAATATTCCAATTTATTGAAGGAAAAATTTGGAATATTACAATTTTACATCCTTCAAATTTTCTCTAGTAGACATTAGTTTTCGTACATGGTCAAATGATATTGGTGGACTTATTCTTGTCCTATAAGAATCATAGTCCATGCTAGTTATCCTTATAGTACGTGTAAACTTTTGATTAGTGTGCAAAGTTGTTGTTGGCAATGTGATTTTTCTTCTTCTAGAAGGAAGGCTAGGAATTGCTATCTTTTCTTAATGTTATAATGTTGTTGTTGGTAATTTAGTTATGATTGAGCTAAAAGGAAAGTTATTGTTCACTAGTATTATTTCATCATGCAATGCTTTCATTGGGAATGCAATTTTCCTTCTCTGGAGAAAAAATATTTCTTTCATGGTGTATATGTTTTAATGACAATGTGCTTGTGTTGGAAACAAACTGTGTATCCATTAAATTTCCTTCAAAGTGATATATTGATGTTGATAATGCACTTTTATTTTTGTTAGTAAGAAATATTGTAGGAAATATATTTCCTTGATGGTGCAATATATTTGTCAGAAATGCATTTGCAATTGTGCAAGAAGGAAAACTAGCATACATTATATTTCCTTCAAAAAGAAATTTTGTTGTTGGAAACGTGTTTTTCCTTATGTTAGAAGGAAACATAGCAACACTATGTTTCCGTAATATTGTATTACTTTTATTAATAAATCCCTTATTCCTATTCTAAAATAAAATAAAATATTACTTATCTTTTTTTTATGGTGAAATGTTGTTTTTAACAATGCGCATGTGCTTGTGTTAGAAGAAAATTCAGTAGGTTATAACATTCTTTCATGGTGGAACGTTGTTGTTGGAAATTTTCTTATGGTTTATAGTTATTTCATGTTGGAATTTATTTTTTGGAAATGAAGTAATCCTAGTGATAAAATAAAATCTAGTGGGAACTAACGTTCCTTCAAGGTGCAATCATTTTGTTGGAAATAGTGGCTTGTGCTTGTTTTAAATGGAAAACTAGCAAGTGAAATATGTCCTTCATACCAAAATATTCTAAATGATAAAAATTATATAGGAATATTCACAAATATGAAATAAATGCATAGAGGTTTACTTTCTCTTCAGGATAACCATGATAAGTATTTCATCCTCTGATTTGGATCTTGGTTGAAATGGATGTCTTGTTGCAACTTTGCTGATAAATTTTGCTATGGGTGATGAAATCAGATTCCGTAAAAGACCCATTTGAGGTATTGAATAGATATTTAAATTGAATAAGACACTTGAAATTTCATGACCTGTGGGGTGAGAAAAGGATTCCACAACTCAAAGGACATGAGGCGGCACAATGTTCTAGACAAATGTAACTTCAATTGCTCATATCTCTCAAACCAGGAAACGAAATCGAATTCCGTAAAAAACCCATTTGAGATAATAAAAAATAATTTCAAATAATATATTTTTCAATCTCTAATATGATATTTGGAGACCATGGCACTAGCATGAATTTTACTAAAAATTGCTGAAAAAATTTGAAACTGAAATATGTTTCAAACCCTCATGGAGCCATAACCCGAATCTATATTTATGTAGGAATGAAATAAAATACACAAATAAAAATAATGGAAATAAAACTTCATTTCATTAATATAAAATGATTGAAATATGACTACAAATAGAATGGACATAAACTAGCTAGGTTGATGGTATATTATATCTGAGAAGAGATGTGGTGGCTACATGCGTCTGAACTATGTTAAATTGAGGTTCAAGTGCATTTTTATTATTGAATAATAAGAGAAAACTATAAAAAACCAAAACCCAAACCCGAGGAGATGTAACACCAATAGTTTATGGGCCTTGTTGGAGCGGGGTCCCTTAGGACTGAATTTCGATAAAAATACTATATTTTTTGTAAAGTTTTGTAAGTTTAGTCGTGCGAAACATAGGTCTAGGGGCTTTAGGGCGGGTCAAAGCCCCTCATGAGTTGTAATGGGTCAAAGGGTATAACTAGAGGCCACAAACCACAGTTTACAGACCTTCGATGAGTGCAAGATAAAAGTATAAATAGGAGTATAGATCAAGTCATTAGGAGATAGAATGTAAGAGATTTGACTATGTTTTGATGTTTTGAGAAAACTTGTCTGGGTTAGAAGGCTTCTGTTGGCTGTGTGCACAAAGACCTTAGTTCTGCTATGTGCAGACCCTGCTGCCTGTGTGCCTAGGTATATTGAAGGTGTTGTAAGGAAGATATGAACTATGAATGAATGAAGGAATGTTTTGGATGATATATGAGTATCAAATGCATTTGTCGTTTGCTTTATGATATGTTTTCACATGTTATTTTTGTTTACTGTGTTAGCTGTGTTCAGATTGGTTGCGTAACTATTTTATGCTCTAAAATAATGATAAATGAATTGATTTATTACTGTCGAGCTTTAATAACATGTATTAAGGACTATTAAATGGATTTCAGAGTCGATTTTAGTGCGTGCTGAAGGTATTCTGTGTAATTGACCTAAATTTTTCTCGTTAGGGTTTTGGGTTAGGGCTTCTGTTGCGAAGGTATGATCACCGTTGTTTTAGATCTGAAGACATCCACATCATTTAATTCTCTCTCAAGGTGTGGAAACCTGGTTCCAACACCCCCCCATACCGCTTCGGGTGAGACTTTGACTTGAACAAGTAGGTCACTGCCGAAAGGGAGAATAGTAAGAGGGTTTTGTTAGTTAACCTTAACTCCGAACTTGGGTGAGGACCCCTCAAGCCAACAAATGGTTCCTGTTGGAAGAGGGTCTCCTAAAAAGCTGCGAACATGTCCATTTTGTATATTTTTTATTATATTTAGTTTAACGCAGGGGTTTTGGGGTGGGTCAAAACCCCTAAATGCATTGTAAGTGGGTCAAGGGTAGGCCAAGAGTCTGCAAACCATAGTTTGTGGACCATTGGATGCGTAGGATAAAGTAGTATAAATATTTGAACCTTTTTGAGTCCATAGGGAGAGAAGGAATATAGATTGATGTGAAGTACGAATTGCTAGATCTTGGGTTGGGTTGTTTGGGTTAGGACACTTGCTGGTTGTGTGCGCGGAGATCCTCTGTCCTGCTGTGTGCAGAATCTACTGGTTGTGTGCGTAGGTGGTATTAAGGGAATGTAAGAGGATTTTGATAAGTAATATATGCAAAGTATTGCTGAAACATATGATGTTGTCTGGATCTGTTCTGTTATGATTGATGCGAACTAAGATTGCCTGATTAAGTTGTGAACTCGTTTGTTTTATCTTTGTGGTATGAAAGTATCTGCATTTAGTATATTACTATGTTGTGACTATTGTTGCACTTACTGATTACATCTCTGTTAATGAATGTAAACTATCTGTGTGACAATATTGGCTGTGATTATGTTGTTTTATGGTTGTAATTGATGATACACACTTGGATGCGAACCTGCTAGAGCAGATCTGATAAGAACTATAAGTCTGGTTACGTTATGGACCCTACGAATCATCCTTCTGTGTAGATCTGATAATTGCGGGCCTGCGTTATTACCTAATCTCTCTCAGGGTGCGGAAACTTGGTTCCAACACCCTCCCATACTACTTCGGGTGAGACTTTGACCTGTACAAGTGGGTTACTGATAAAAGGGCCAGTAGTATAGGGGTTTGTTGGCAGACCTTCACCTCCAAACCTAGGTCAGGACCCCTCGAGCCAAAAAATGGTTTCGTTGCCGGGATCGGGAGCATTTTGAGGGAGAGTTTTGGTAATTCCAAGGCCATATTGGAAGCCTGAAAAGAAAGAAATCGACGAGTGGTTTGAAAAGAAAGTTCAGGAATTCGCTGTAAAAGAAAATCGCAGTGCGAACTTAACCATGGAGGAGTGGAAAAATAAGTATATTTTCTTGGAAATATAAGATATTTTCTTTGTAACTTTTTCAATCGAGCTGTAGGAGTGGCTCGCAAGGTGGGTCGATTTTTAGAAGTGTTGGAAAAATGAACGAGTCATGCAGTGGACTCCAGAACTGATCCGAAAGTTGGAAAAGAATGATAATACCATTACACGCACGATAGATCATTGGGTGGACAGTGTGATAGGAGGATTTGTGACTGAATTTGCAATCGATCAATTTGTGTCCTACTCAGAAGTGGAGAAGAGGTCCTTCAAGGGTTTCTGGGGTAAGTTTCTAAAAACTTTGTTGTCACTGATTAATATCTTATTGTGTGAGAAAAGTATCCTGTGTAGCCATATCGAGTGAATGAGCTCCGATCAAAGTGAGGGTACAACGCGCAGTGGTAAGTACTACAAAACTAATCAAGAGGGAGATCGATCTGTCTACAGTCCAGTGACTAATTCTGCTGTGCATATCCCTTTGTCAACACCACCTTAGAATCCTCATAAGGGCAAGAAATCACCTTTGCCACCACTAGAAGACGATATGGCTTCACAAATGAAGTTACCCACCTTCAAGGGTGTGGGGGATGAAGATATGGATCGATTCTGGTTTATCAAATGGTCTATATGGACTACACAGAATGTAGCGAGTGATGTTGTGAAAAGAGCGTAGCTATATCTTTCTTTTCAAGGAAGGCCCCTGGACTGGTACATGGGATACCTCGACCAACATGCGAACATGAGCATTGAGGACATTAAGAATGCCTTGAAGAAATAGTTCAATAAGCCTAAGGCTTACTCCTAGATAATGAACAACCTGAAATATTTCAAACAAGGTCCATCTGAGTCTGTATGGGAAGCGGATCAACGATTGAAAAAAGTAATCAGAGAAGGAGGATTCCAGTATGATGACAGGAAGCATGCAGAGTGGTTCATTGCTATGTTGCTGCCTCACCTATGCATATTGATGGGCCACCAAGACATTGAGTCACAGGAGAAGGCCTTGGAGATAGCAATGAAGTTGGAGGCTATGCCACGAGATGAAACCCAGTTGGGTGTACAACAGATACAAGGCCAGCTGGAAGCAATGCACATGGAGATCCAAAATCTATGAAAGGAACAAGGAGCAGAGGCTATCCCTGACAGGTGGTGCATACGATGCAGTGTGAATGGCCACACCAAGGATAACTATCTGCTATTAGTAGACTACATGCAAGATGGAGGACCTAGCCTGTTGCACCCTAGAGAAGCTGCGGGGCCAAGTAGGCCGGCACTATGGTGTGACGACTATCGCGTTACAGGGTTGCATGACACCAACCACTGGCCTCGCCTTGTTTCTTGTATTCTGGAGGTTAAGCAACAATGGTGCAAGTTTTGTAGGTCTGTGGGGCATGATGAGCATAACTGTCGGACTTATGATCTGCTGATAGACTGAGGAAACATCTATAGGGTACAGACAGATCCTTTGTCAGCAAGGACCCCCTCCGGTATTGAGGGCTCCCCCCTAGGGGTAGGGAAGGGGGCCGAGGTGGAAGCGCAGGTAGGGGAAGAGGCCAAATAATCTATTATAACTGCGGGCAGATATGTCACTTTACAAGGGACTGTCCAAACCCTCCAATAAAATCCTACAGGTATTGTAGGCAGCTTGACCATGTGATCGAGGACTGCCCGATTTTGATGGCTAAGGTGTAGGAGAAACAATAGAAACCTACACAGAATGTGCAAAGGGTTACGACGGAGCCTCGGAATGAGGGACCAGGTATTAATATCATAACCTATAGCGGCCTAGCTACTGGGGGGCGGAAGAAAAAGTTGCAGCTGAGCCTCTGATTAGGAAAGCGGTCATCAAACCAGAGGGCCTGGACCTACAAAAGGAAAGGGAAACCTTTATCGTAGCTCAATAGGACTTCACAGAAGCATCTAATTCGTAGGTCCCTGCGGCCACTAAAGAAGGAGAGTGGGCTCGACTATTTTTACAAGCATGCATGAAACTGCTGCGCAACCAACAGGCCATTGAGAACCTCCAAGCACTATTAAATAGCTGTGCAGAGAAAACCAAATTTCCCTTGGAAGTTAAGGATGTAAACACACTATATAAGTATAAGAAACACACTGGTAGGGAAATGTGGCTCACAACACAAATTGGGGATTAAAAAATGGAGCAAGTGATTTTGGATCTAGGGTTAGACACGAACGTGCTACCCAAGCAAACTTGGCAGCGCATGGGAGAACCTAAGTTAGAATGGTCCACTATCCAGCTGCGCATGGGAAATTAGCAGAATATCATACCTTTAGGACGGTTATCACAGGTCGTAGTGGATATTGCAGGAGTTAATGTCCGGGTTGAATTTGAATTCATTCAGATTGTGGAAGATGCAAACCCTTACCTTGCACTCCTAGGGTTGGACTAGGCATCGACATGGGCAGTATTATCAACTTGAAGAAGAGAAGCATGATATTTGAGAACAGAGGGATGTGAATGATAGTCCCTTTAGAACCCATATAAGGAGAAAGGTATACGGAGACAGTGCGTATCAACGAGAAGGTGGATCACATCTACAAGTTAACTATGTAGGATGAAGATTGGATCAACCCTACGGCTGATAGTATGCTCTGCCGGGAAAAGGATAGCGACTGTTTTTCTGACTCTGACGGAGAACTAGAAAATTGGAAAAACCGGTTGCACGACATATCCACGCTGCGATGTCTCAGAATTACAAAGGATTTCCAATGTATATCCTCAGAGGTAAGATATATGCCCTACTTTGATGGTTTTGGTAGCATTAAGGAATTTTTGCAAGCATTCGAAGCCGAAGTTCCAAAGGAACGAAGGTTATGGCCCCTCAATCTCACCCTATGCGCAGCACTTGTAAAGTGGTGGGATGAGCGTAAGGCAGCATTCTAGGAATGGGGGGCATATCAGACTATGTTACTCTTGCGCTTTGACCCTATGGTTCACTTACGTAGGGAACAACCTGGACTGGTAATCTGAAGCTGCATAGATTTGCATAAGATAACTACCGCTGGCAGGAAAGGGTGTGTGGATGATAGATGCATCTCCTACAGAAAATCTCTCAAGATGGTGAGTACTATGGAAGATACGGATTTGGCAGCACCTACAGCTATGAAACAACTGTGCTCACTCCTCCACTTCACAGGCTACTATAGAAAAACTAGGCAGGAGTACGCATTAATCATAGCGCCTCTGAAAGACCTGCTTCGCAAGGCTATTTCAGTTCGCAGGGAAGATGAGTGTCAAGGGAGCTTCAAACTAGTAAAGAAAACAATAGGCCCACTCAGAATGTAGATGGAACGTTGGCTAGACCACCATGTGCACAGGAGGCCCGTTGAATGCACACAGACGCACTAGGAGCGCATGTGTGCATTAAGCACACCAGAGCTGTGAAAAATGGCCGTTGGGATAGTCAAATCGAGTAAAATTTAAAATCTACCGTTGAATGGAGTGGGCGGCTGGAATTTAATAGGGCGATTGTGGGAGAGTTTTCACCATTTACATGATGGTAAGTTCCAACTGTAGCTTTCCCAACCACTGACCGCTTGCGTTAGCTATAAAAAGGGTCGAATAAACCAGACAAGGGTTCCATATCAATTGTATAACTTGTACTTGGCATATGTTACCATGATGATTTAGTGCTGCAAGACCTCTATGTTTATAGTGTCTCCTTCATGTCTGAGTAACCTACCCCCTCGGACAATAGCAACCCAGAGTTTGTTTTTCGCACCAGGATGATGGCTATGAACCCTGTTGAGCCTCATGAACTAATGACCTCGGTAGAACAGGGGACTGAGGAAGTGGTGGAAATCGAGTCTAAGATGGAAGAGATTCTCTCCACGCTGAGCCCAACCATGAGGAAAGGAAAAGAAAAGGTGCAGAGCTCCGTAAAGTCCTTGAAGCCCACGAAATGGGCTGCAGGAAAGCTACGAACTTCCCCGCGAACCCCAAAATCCCCACAGGCAGCTCAGGAGGAAGCACAACCCATCGAGCCAATTCACTGGTTACCTCCCTTTGTTCGACCATGCAGGAAATCAACGTGCACGCTGAAGAATCTTGATAGCCTGGTCACTTACCTGCAGATGCCACTGACTCCAAGCAAGGTACCCATCATTGGCAAACCTTTTGGTAAGCTTCATAAGGTCAAATTTGACGATCACGACCTAGCCAACTTCGAAGAATTACCTGAACTAGCACCTGTGTTATACCTTGACACAATTCATGATGATAATGGTGTTACAGTCGTCCCCCAATGCTGGGTGCGTGGGTTGGCCGGGTCCAGGCTCCTGAACTTACTCAGGATGCCCCATTTTGGTCATTACAATATTATGGGCTGATTCGCACGACAGCTGCTCACGCTAATTCATAACGACTGCCTCTGGATCCAGGACAAGAATCCTATTGATGCTGCGTTGATTCATAGGATTACTGGTTTCTCAATGAATGGACCAAACCCTCTAGAGCGAGTGGGTAAGAAATACGAAGTCGAGACTGCTGAATTTGTGTGCCAAAAATACAAGGTGGAGCGGAATACCCGAGGCTTTATCATCAAATCCATCAATGATCCCACGATATAGCTGGGCATGATGTTGCTGGCATGAAAGTTGATGCGAAAATTCCAAGTTGCCACCGTCCCCGCCTATGTGATCCAGCTAGCATGCCAATGTTGCAAGGGGGTCTGTTTCAATTGGGCTCATTACTTATGTGAAGAATTTTTGGCCAACGTCTGAGAATCCCAGGACTTAGGGGGTGCCTTTTGTTACTCATGGTTGTTGTTCCTCATAGCGTTGGTTTCCTGGGAAGCTCCTGTAGAGTTTTTCCTCCCTAAACTTACCCTGGATATGTGTGAAGGAGCCCGTTATGCGCACTTGTGGGACTCCAAGGATGTGCAACGCATAGAGGAAAATCAAGTCTTATGGGTCCTCTTCCAGAGTAGCGTGGCAGCTGCCATCAAATCTTGACCACGCTTATCACCCATAGTCTATGACAGGTACAAGCACATCGCGACCTTTCAGGTGACCATGCACAACATACAGATTTAGAGCCGAAAGGAGAAAGCTTCGACTTCGCTCCCTTATATGGTTGTGAACGAAGAAATTAACAATTTTATTGCACTCTGGCCCCCGCAGTGGAATATTGGCTTCAAAACCGGGGCACAGGGCCCTAAATATGCCAGCACAACACTAGTGATTCCCCTTGTCACTATTAAGGATATTGGAGGCTCCAGCAAAAGTACCAGGAAGGACACAGAACCGGCTATGAAGAAAAATGTGCAATAGAAGTGGACTGATGAGAAGGACACCAAAGAAGCAACATAGAAAGATTTGCAGCCCGACTTAGTGATAGAAGGAGGGGATGCAGGAGGAATTGCATCCCCTCACAGGACGAAGTGTACATGGGAGCCTACCAAAGGACCCCAGAAGAAGTAGTGTGCTCAACGGACAGAACACGATGAAACTGTCACCTTGAACGATGGTGACCTTGAAAATATTACTGATGTAGTCTCTCTAGCCATGTAGGATCGATGGGAAGCCATCAAAGAACAATAGAAGGCTACGTTCGCCGCATTACAAGCTGAGCTCCATGAGCTGCAACTAAAGACAGACACACTGCACACCAGTGTGACTTTGGTACGGATGCCACAAAACACCAGCAGTGCTATACTCACAACGACAGAAAGCCACCTCTGCCCTTTTCCTGGTGCTTCCCTTATGATCAGTTCACCCAACCTGAGCACGTAGTTCCATAGTTTTCGGGAGGTACAACTAGACATAGCCAGGCTACCCCAAGATGCTTTTCAGGGGCTCCACACGGGTATATTTCAGGAGATTCAGCACTGGGACTTGCAGATTCACCAATAGCTAGGCTTGGTTGAGAAAACGATCATTGAAAGCAATGTCGCAATCACCCTTGCCACCACGTAGCAGAAGGAGCTCAAAAGTTTCATTCACTAGCTTTGTGCAGAAGTTCCAGCAGAGATTCCGGCTACCACTATGCCCCAGGAAAGGTTGAGGGGTTGGTAACCACATTAAAGGTATCTCGAACAGAGGTTGCAGAGGTTAAGTCATGGATGGAGCAGCAGATTTCCGATTTGCAGGCTAAATTGCAGCCCGAAATGCCTCCAGAGGTGTGGGACCAGCGATCTGCGCTGGTCTTCGCAGCTACGAATGTCATCATAGGGCATATCGCGTAGCGTGCTCAACTACTAGAAACTGCCATGCAACTATGGATCAAGGCACGATCCGCTCCTGCATGAAATAACCCAGGCCCTGCAACAGAAAGAGGAGACGTTTGAAACGTTGGAAGCCACCCTACCCACGTTGGTTCCTGCCCAGTACTTGGCATGACTACGAACCAGCCAAGACCTCCAAGTTGAGATAGAAGAGCTTCGACAGAAGAAGAAGGCCCTCAATGATTGCTTGAAGCCTTGGGCTGCTGATGCCCTTAAACTGTCGCACGATGCTGATATATCCATGAAGCAGCTCAACCAGACTCTCGAAAGGGTCACCGCTATGATGGAAGGCCCGATTTCATAGAAATTGGTCATCGCCCATAATGCTACTACCCAAAGCAAAGTCATGCTACCCCCATTGGCTAAAGCGCTCAAACTATGCAAGTGCAGGTGGAGACCCCACCATCTCAGTGACTCGGGATGAGTCACAAGATTGTGTTGGGGGGATGTTGGAACAGGGTCTCCTACAAAGCTGCAAATCTGGTCCATTTTGTATATTTTTTATTATATTTAGTCTAACACAGGGGTTTTGGGGTGGGTCAAAGCCCCTAAATGCATTGTAAGTGGGTCAAGGGTAGACCAAGAGTCCGCAAACCATAGTTTGTGGACCATTGGATGTGTAGGCTAAAGTAGTATAAATAGTTGAACCTTTTTGAGTCAATAGGGAGAGAAGGAATAGAGATTGATGTGAATTACGAATTTCTAGATCTCGGGTTGGGTTATTTGGGTTAGGACTCCTGCTAGCTGTGTGCGTGGAGATCCTCTGTCCTGCTATGTGTGGACCCTGCTCGCTGTGTGCACAGGTGGTATTCAAGGAATGTAAGAGGATTTTGATAAGTAATATATGTGAAGTATTGCTGAAACATATGATGTTGTATGGATCTGTTTTGTTATGATTGATGCGAACTAAGATTGTTTGATTAAGCTGCGAACTCATCTGTTTTATCTATGTGGTATGAAAGCATCAGCATTTAGTATATTACTGTGATGTAACTGTTGTTGCACTTACTGATTGCATCTCTGTTAATGAACACGAACTATCTGTGTGATAATATTGGCTGTGATTATGTTTTTTTATGGTTGTAATTGATGATACGCACATGGATACAAACCTGCTAGAGCATATATGATAAGAACTATAAGTCTGGTTATTTTCTGGACCCTATGAATCATCCTTCTGTGTAGATCTGATAATTGCGGGCCTGCGTTATTACCTACTCTCTCTCAGGGTGCGGAAACCTGGTTCCAACACCCTCCCATACTGCTTCAGGTGAGACTTTGACCTGCGTAAGTGGGTCACTGCCGAAAGGGCCAGTAGTATAGGGGTTTGTTGGAAAACCTTCACCTCCGAACCTGGGTCAGGACCCCTCGAGCCAACAATTCCATTGCCAGTACCATGATAATTTTTCGAGATATTAGGTGATGTGGTAGCCATCAAATCTTGAATTAGAGGATTGGTTTGAGAGGAAAATTCAAGAATTTTACCTAAAGAGAACATAAGTAAGAAGCTATCTGCTGAAGATTGGAAGGAGAAGTATATCTTTAGAGAGGTTCACGAGATATTCCTTGTGACCTTTGCACATGAATTACAGGAGTTGTTGTCAATATTAACAGAGTTCCAAACTTGTTGGAAGGACGACAAGGTCATGCAGTGGATACCTAAATTAATCCAACAGTTGGAGAAAAATTATAATTCCATCACTGGATTGTAGGTCACTGGGTTGACAACATCTTGGGTGGGTTTGTGACATAATCGACAGTAGATCCGTTCGTGTCATATTCTAAAGCTAAAAGGATATTTTTCAAGCGAATGAGAGGTAAATTCATACATTCTCTCCCTCTACTGATTAAGATGCTATTGTGTGAAAATGGTGTTTTGTGCAACCACCCTAAGTGAATGACCTCTGATAATATATAAAGCACTATGTGCAACGGAAAATATTATCAGGTCAATCAGAGAGGGGACAGACCTGTATACAACCCCCTTGATAAATTCACCTGATATAGAGAGTAGCGAGGTTACGCGCATTGAAGGTATCCCTCCTGCTATGCCACAATCGAAATCGCACATCAGTAAGACATCTCCTACCCCACCACCACCACCTGGAGAAGATATGACCGCGCATATGAAGATACCCACCTTCAAGGGTGTGGGAGATGAGGACTTGCATAGGTTTTAGTTTGTGGTTGATGCAGTGTGGACTGCAAAAAATGTTAATACTGATGCTATCAAGAGAGCACAACTGGCTATGGAATTTGAAGGTCACACGTTAGATTGGTTTATGGGATATCTAGCTCATAACATTGATCCCACTGTTGTGCAAATCAAGGATGCTTTGAAATAAAAAATTAGGAAGTCAAAGTCCTACTCATAGTGCATGATAGAATTAAAAGATATCAAACAGGGGCCGATGGAATCAGTTTTGGAAGTTGATCAACTACTAAAGCACACCACTAGTGAAGGAGGATTTGTTTACAATGATAAGGAGCAAAAGGAATGGTTCATTACCATACTCTTACCACATCTGTGCGGGCCTAGGGGTCAACAGAAGATTGATTCTGAGGGTGAAGCTATGGAGGTTTCTATGAAATTAGAAGTTGCGCCCATAGTATATGATCAATTCAGAATGCTAAAAATTCAAAATAAATTAGAGGCTATGCAATTAGAAATTTAGAACCTACACAGATATTGGGGTAAATAAGTTGGCATAAATTTCTAGTTTATACGCTGTAAGGGTTCAAGCAAAACCAAAGACCAGTGCACTATGTTCTCAGATTACATGCAAGTAGGGTGACCGAATCCACTGCGCCCCAGGGATACTACTAGGCCAAGTGGTACCCCCACACTATGGTGCGCTGATTGTAGGGTAGATGGAAAATATGATACAGACCATTTTCCTTAGTTGGGAAGCTATGTGCCAGAGTTGAAGCAGCAGTGGTCCAAGTTTTTCTCTTCAGTTGGTCATGATGAGCACCACTACCGAAAATTTGACCTAATGATGGACAGTGATAACCTCTATAGAGTGCAGGCTGACCCATCCTCACCATCATCTCCTTCTATGCATGGAGGATCACCAACAAGAGGAATAGGAGGGGGAAGAGGGGGAGGCACAGGTAGGGGAAGAGGGAAATTAATCTGCTATAGTTTTGGAGATGCTGGACACTATGCGCATGACTGCCTAAACTTTGTGCGACAATATTGTAGATACTATAGGAAATTTGATCATGTGATTGAAGATTTTCCTGTGTTTATTGCTAGAATACAGGAAAATCAACAACATACAACTATGCAAAAAATACAAATGGTTAAAGCTGAGCCATGCGACGATGCTCTAAGTGTAAACGTAATTACACGCAGTGGTGATACCACCAAAGGAGATGAGGAAAAGAGGGTTAATGCAGAGCCACTGATCAGAACTTCTGACAAGAAAAAAGGAATCAACCTACAAAAGGAAAATGAGACTTTCATTGAGGCCAAGAAGGATTTTGCTATTGCAGGAGCGTCGACATCAAAGTATATCATGGAACCAAAAACTGATGATGAAGTCAAACCATTCCTACAAGCCTATATTAAGTTTTTGTGCAATCACTGTTAGGTCCCTATATTACTAGTTTAGTTCCTTATTGTTATTAGTGTAGCCCCCTTATTGTTGTTTTTGTACCCCTGGTCCCCTGTAACCCCAATATTTTTATTATTGCTCCCTTACATTATTATTGTTAGGTCAAGTAGGATTATATTGTGGCCCCATGGACTCCTATATATAGAATGAGGTTTTGGTCATTTGTAGCATCCAAGAATTATTCATTTATGTAATTTATTGGAGGTTTCCCCCTCGAAGTGGTTGATTTATAAGGCGTTTATCTCTCTTTTCTTCTATTTTTGGAGCTGGTTTCATAACATTTGGAATCAAAGCTTTGGATTCTAGGGTTTCGCTTCTCCAAACAATTCATCGTGAAATTTGCGCTATAAATTTTTTTATAAGAAGTTTCAGAAGTCGAAATTTTTAGAGCGTGAAGAAGAGATCCTAAGGAATGCTGTGGAAAATTTTTAGATCTTGGTCTGCAAAAATTTCGGAGATATGATTGGTGGAAGTTAGGGCTTTTTGCAGGCTCCTGAATTTAACCTAAACAAGTCATCGCAGAATTTTCTATATAATTTATTTTCTATGAGGGTTCAGAAGCTAAAATTTTACAGTGAGAAGCCTAAATCCTGTGAAATGTTGTGGAAAAATTTCAGAGCTTGATTCGCAATATTTTCATACATATCATCTATGGAAGTTAGAGTTGTTTCAGGTTCCTGAATTTCATTTCAAAGAGGTGACTATTGGAAAATCGTCATAAATCTCTCTCTGAGAATCAGATTGGAATTCTATAAAAAGTGGCCACAAGTAAACAGATTGAAGTTTCCTTTATATAAATGTCAGAGCTGAAGGAGGAAATAGTGACACATGGAACGTCATACAAGTTCGCTCTGATGAACCAGTCCATAATTAGGTCATTGTGGGAGATTGGGTATAAATTTTCTTTGAAGAATCCAAATCAGGTCAGACCTATGGCATTTGAAAGAAGCTCCAGAGGGCTACTACAGGGTTTAATTTCAAATATTTAAGATCCTAAATCACAGATATAATTCAGTTTAAATCTTGAGCTCCTTAAAAGTAAGAAAAAGGTGTGTATTTTTTCTCGAATTGCATAAGTCTGGTGTGAAAAATCTGTTTGAATTGATTCCAAGGGAATATTGTAGCATAGATATTAGTATTGGGTTCTAAAATTCCACCTAAAAATAATTTAACACCCATTAAGTCTTTAAAAGTCTCTACAATTACTCATGAAGATGAAGAAATGTGACATGACATATCAAAATTACAAGAGAAAGTACACCAAATTTTGTTCTTGCAAAGAGAAACAAAAAATAAGATGGATGGAATGGAAGCTGGCATGTAAGCTAAGATGGATTCCATGGACGCTAATATGGATGACATGGAAGCTAATATTGATGAAAAAATAAAAGACAACATGGAAAACATGAAGAATGATCTAAAAGCAGACATGGAAGGTTTGAAAATGTTGATACAAGAAATGTTTCCTAATGGCGAAAAGATAGTAGATGAAACTCATGATGAGAACAAAATAAATTTTAATCATGATTTCATAAAATCTAATGTTGGATGGAAGAATCACCATATTCCAAAGATGGATATGAGGAAGTTTGATGGCAAGGATCCCGTCACATGGATACTACAGATGGAGCAATATTTTCATCTCAATAATGTGAAAAACACACAAAAGGTACGGATTGCAACTTTACATTTAGAACAAAATACATTTGTATGGTATTGATGGCTTTGGTCCCGTAAAAAAATTGTGACTTGGTCAATTTTTACGGAGGAAATGATAGCACATTATGCGGATAAAAAAAGCAACACCTTCTTTAGCCAATTGATAACTCTCAAACAAAAGGGTTCAGTGGTGGAGCACATTGAGGGCTTCCAAAAATTGAATATAAAGATAACTGATATTCTAGAGGAACACAGGATTGATGTCTTCATAGGGAGTTTAAAGAATAACATACAACATGAAGTTCGCGTTTGGGAACCTGATTCATTGGAAAAGGAATTCAGGTTGGAAATAAAAATTGAATGTAAAATTATGGTGGCAAGGAAGCATACCACTCACATATATAAACATGGAAGTGTTGCTACACCTAGACTTCCACAACCTTCAAGGTTGACACCACAAAAATTGGAAGAAAAAAAGAAAAATTTATTTGCTACAGTTGTGATAGCAGATACACTAAAGGCCATAAGTGTGTTGAGAAGAAATTATTTTACATAGATTGTGAAGAGGAAGAAGAAAATGAACAAGAATCTTCAAAAGAAGAGGATATACACCAGGAACCAAACCTAGAATAAGAAGAAATGAGTCCGACCATATCGTGTAATGCATTGTTAGGAATTACCACTTCTCAAACTCTCAAGATATAAGGACATATCAAGAAGAAAAAGGTAATAATGTTGATTGATTCGAGTAGTGCCCATAATTTTATTCATTGTAAGGTAGCCAAGGAATTGAATTGTTTCCTATACTCAGCACTAGAATGTCAAGTGATGGTTGAAAATGGAGGAACTATAAATTGCTCTAGAAAATGCCATAATATCAAGCTAAGCATTGGGGAATATGTATTGAATAGTCCAATGCTTTCCATTCCAATGGGAGGTGCTGATGTTGTACTAGGAGTACAATGGTTACAATCTTTGGGGACAGTAGCTTTTAATTTTCAAGAACTTTTCTTGAAATTTTTTTTGGAAGGAAAGGAAGTCGAATTACAGGGTATTGCAGGGAATCTGGGAAAGATAATGAGCTCTAATGTCATGAAAAAGCTTCCGAAGAAATAACAACGAGGCATAATTGCACAATTATTCTCACTAGAAGTTCCAACATCAAAATCATCTATTTCTGCAGATCTCCAAAAAGTCTTGGACAATCATTCCAAGGTGTTTGAAACTCCCAAAGGACTCCCAACTAGTCATGATCATGATCATGCTATTCATTTGATTCTAGGAAGTTTTCCTCCAAACATCAGGCCTTATAGATATCCTTATGTCCAAAAGAGCGAAATTGAACGTATAATTACAAAAATGTTAGAGGCTAGTATAATTCAACCTAGTCAAAGTTCTTTCTCTGCTCTAGTAGTATTGGTGCACAAGAAGGATGGATCATGGCACATGTGTTCGGATTATAGGGAGCTCAATAAGCTCACTATTAAAGATATATTTCCCATTCCTATGATTGATGAATTATTGGATGAATTACATAGAGAAATTTATTTTACCAAGTTGGATCTTTGTTCAGGATATCATCAAATTAGAATGAAGACTGAAGTTATTCTGAAAACAACATTTCAAACTCATGAGGGTCATTATGAATTTTTGGTCATGCCTTTTGGGCTTACCAATGCACCTTCTACATTTCAAGGATTGATGAATTCCATTTTCAAACCCACCCTTATAAAATTTGTGCTATTATTTTTTGATGATATACTAATCTACAATAGGTCTTGGAAGGATCATATTCAACATGTCGACAAGGTGCTCAAACTATTACAGGAGAAACAATTATATGCAAAAGCATCCAAATGTTTCTTTGGAGTACAAGAGGTGGAATATCTGGGTCATATTTTATCTCACAACGGTGTTAAGGTATACCCTAACAAAATTAAAGCCATTAATGAATGGAAATTCTCCACAACCATAAAGAAGTTGTGAGGATTTCTTGAGTTAGCAGGGTATTATTGCAAGTTTGTTAAGAATTATGGGAGAATAGCAGCACCTCTAACAACATTATTGAATAAAGATGCATTTTCATGGACTCCTGAAGCAACTAAAGCCTTTGAACATCTTAAAGAGGAAATGTGCCTAGCACCGGTCTTAGCTATGCCAAATTTCACAAAAACCTTTATTATGGAATGTGATGCCTTTGGAAATGGAATTGGTGTTGCTTTAATGCAAGAAGGAAGACCCATTGCTTTTGAAGGTCGTCCAATAAATGGAAAGTATTTACAGAAAGCTATTTATGAGAAGGAAATGTTAGCAATACTACATGCACTAAAGAAATGGCGACCTTACCTAATGGGAAGACACTTCAAGGTAAAAATTGATCATGATAGTCGTAAACACTTATTGGAACAGATAATATCTTCAGAAGAGAAACGAAAATGGGTCACAAATATGTTGGGTTATGACTTTGAAATAATCTAAAAAAAGGGAAGCTAAATTTTGTTGTAGATGCACTCTCAAGAAAGAATGAAGATGTGGAAGCATTACTTTTTGAAATTTCTATTATCTAATCAAATTGGATAACTAAAGCAAGGGATGAATGGAAGAAGGATTAAGAAGTGTGGACACTCATTCAAAAGTTGCAGAAAGATCTTAGTACATCTGATACATTTAGTTGGAAAAATTATTCCTTATGGTACAAAGATCGCTTATATCTTTGTAAGAGTTCCCAACTAAAACAAAAGATTCCTTTGGAATTACACACTTCTCCTTTAGGAGGTCACTCAAGATTTTTAAAAAATTACCACAAGGTGAAGAAACAATTTTTTTGGGATGGCCTTAAATCCGATATTCAAAATTTTGTAGCAGAATTTTTGGTTTGCTAGAAAAATAAAGTTGAGACAATTAAGACTCCGGGTATTCTACAACATTTATCCATTCGAAGTCAACATTGGGAGGAGATTTCAATGGATTTTATCATAGGTTTACCCAAGTAAAGAGTGCTATCATGGTGGTAGTTGATACACTTACCAAGTATGCACACTTTTGTGCATTATCTCATCCATTTAAAGAAAGTACAATTGCTACTACATTTATGGACACAACTCAAAAGCTACATGGAAACCCAAAGATTATTGTGAGTGACAGAGATCCCATTTTTACTGGAAGTTTTTGGACAGAGTTATTTTCTTGTTTGGGTACTCAACTAGCTCATAGCTCATCTTATCATCCTCAATCTGATGGTAAAACTGAGATAGTGAATAAATGTTTGGAAGGATATCTTTTTTGTTTTGTATCTGATAAACAATCAAAATGGGTCAAGTGGTTAACTCTCGCTGAATGGCGGTATAAAAATTATTTCCATACTGCATCAAACATGACCCCATTTATGGAAATTTATGGATATCATCCACCATCCATCACATCATATTTAAGAGAAAATTCTAAGGTTCAAGCAGTGGAAGATCACATCGAGCATCAACAAGAATTTATCCAACTCTTAAAGGATAACCTAAATTTGGCACAAAATCGAATGATACAATAGGGAGATCAATATCACAGCGAGATAAGTTTTGATGTAGGAGACTAGGTATTTTTATGACTACAACCATACAAACAAATGTCCCTCAAGCAAGCTAAGAAGGATAATAAATTGTCGCAAAAGTACTATGGTCCTTACAAGGTGTTGCAAAATATTGGTACTATAGCATACAAATTGAAGCTTCCTCCTTCTTCGTGATTGCTGTCCCTATATTACTACTTTAGTCCCTTATTGTTATTAGTGTAGCCCCCTTATTGTTATTGCCATACCCCTATAACCCCAATATTGTTATTATTGTGCCCTTACATTATTATTGTTAGGTCGGCTAGGATTATATTGTGGTCCCATGGGCTCCTATATATAGAAGGAGGTTTTGGTCATTTGTAGCATCCAAGAATTGTTAATTTATGTAATGTACTTGAGGTTGCCCCCTTGAAGTGGCTGATTTCTAAGGCGTTGATATCTCTTTTCTTCTATTTTGGGAGCTGGTTTCATAACAATTAGAAGGAAATAGATAATATTCAGGCCCTGATAGATAGTTGTGTGAAAAAAGAAGTACCTCCAGCTGAGATTAAGGCTGTGAACAAGTTTTATAAGAACAAGAAGAGAACTGGTCGGGAGATGCACATGACTGTGCAAATTTGAGAATATGAAATGGATCAAGTCATCTTGGACTTAGGATCGAATGAAATTTTTTTTCCTAAGTAGAAGTGGAAGAATATGGGAGACCCAAAGCTGGAATGGTCCACCATTCAGCTACGCATGGCCAATCAGTAGAATATCATTATGCTTGGACGACTTCCACAAATTATGTATACATTGATGGAGTAAAGGTATGCACAGACTTTGAACTGATAAAAATTGTGGATGATGCAGATCCCTACCATGTGCTATGTTAGAAAATTATATATTACAGAGCAATACAACACATAAAATATGTGGAAAACACAAGAACATAAAACACATAAAACCATAGATACACAGATATACGTGGTTCACCCAGTTTGGGCTACGTCCACCCTGAACAGCCAATCCTTCCTTTCTATTATTGAAAAAAATGAAGAGACACAACCTACAGTAGATCCGATGTAATATCCTCTGTTATCTCTCACAGTCTCCCTATCTGTTTCTCACTCTGATAATACACATACAATAAAAAACCACAATACAATACCCTCATAAAAGCGAGGGGTTGCCTTCTAGGGAAAAAAACCCGAAACTAATCATAACTTATACCGTCAGATCATCTGCCTGATGAATGGCCCAGATTGAATAAAGATTACTATACTTTTACAAGGAAATTATGCACGGATTCCCTCTTGAGCTTGTTCTGCATCTCTCACCCCTCAGTCTCTGCCATAACATTGACTATGTGAAGTTCTCAGAAACGTCGTCTTCTCGCTCAGCCTGTCTACTCATTAACATAAAACAATACACAAATATAATAACACATAAATTCAATACTTAAGTTTGATATGGAAATAAATCTAACGGGTTAAAATAGATAGCCTGATCAAAATATGAAATAGTTGGAATTAATTTATAAATCAAAATACACAAAACCAAGCCCTAGGATGGCTGGTTTTTTACATTTGTTCCTACTCTCTATTCAATCCTCTCTCACACCTATTTCCCTATTGTAACCACTTCCTTAATTATTGACTAATTGTTAGGTTGTTGTTAAGAGTTGTTAAACATTATTGTTATTTGTTAAAAACAGAATATTTTGAACATGAATTAATTTTGGTGTTTGAATAAAATATTACTTGTGAAATTAGTTTCATAAGTAAAGACTGATAGTAAAAGTAAATTCAAGATCTGGAGTTAGTTGAATAGAAAAACAGTTCAACAGTTATCCAAAAGAAACTCTGGAATAAATAAGAGATTTCAGGGAGTTTTGGGGGTTCTGTTGGAAAACTGAGGAAATGATAGTTATCCTTAGAAGTAATTCCTGAAGGGAAAAAATTACAGAGGATACTGTTTCCACTGGAATTGGAGAATTGGACCGGATTGTCTCGAGATTCTCTTCCAGTTTTCTGTATTCAACGAAGACTCAGTCTTGGAGCACGAGGGAGATTTAGAGGATGTAATTTCCCCACTCATGGAAGGGAGGCAATCATTTATCAGTCAGAATTGTGTATAGATGAGTGGAATTCTGTTTTGTTTCTTTTCTATTAGTAGTATATACTAGTTTCTTTTTAATTTTATAATTGAGCAAACTGAGAAATACAGTATGGTTGAATGATTGCTATGTGCTTAAAATTCACTAGGAAACTATACAGACAGGATAGAAAGTCTGAGAAAGGAATTTTATTGAGTAGGTATGATATTAAATTTTGAAAATTCTATTTGTGAAAATTATTAGTTAAAAAAAATAGATTACTAAAGGGAATAAACTACGCTCTAGAAAAGGACTGTTAACCAAGATTTTGTGACTAGATTTTGGGCTGGTTGTCCTTCGAACCTATGATAATACACGGACAATTAGTGGTCCAGTCACATTCAAAAATTTCTATTCCTAGTACATCTTGAGATATAAGAAAAGAAGTTAACATGCTAGTTAAATTTATAATATGTAACAAAGAATTCAATGTGGAAACAGTTTAGAAAGCAACCTTCAGGATATTGTAAACCCTTCCACAGATAAAAATAAGAAAACCCTTTTTTTGTTAAAAATCAAAGGATAGAAGGTAAACACCCTGTGAGAAACATACGAAGGAAACCATAATCCATGTGCACTATCAGTGACAAGCATAGTGCATACAAGAAGGTGAAATAATGTAAGCCTCAAATGAAAATATTCTAGTCATAAAGAAAATTCAACAAGAAACTCAAAAGTTTAAATTTCTCTGTGATGAAAGAATTGAACAGGTAGCTTCACGAAAATTCCCAGAAGAAAATCATGCACTAAATAGAATCACTTTAGAACTTGTATATATGTTAAGACAGATAAGAAACCCAAGAAAATACCATCATACTTGTTTAGCCAAATATATATATATATATATAAGTCAATGGCACGGGTGAAAAACCCTAGCCATCCTGTTAACTGTAATTTTATATCATTGAAATAAAATTACATAGGTACTCTTCCTCCAAAAATGTAATAAACTAACAGTCTTATACAATAAGAGGCCTGCGGCCATATTAAAATAATAAACCCTCATACTCTAAGAGTCACAGTCTCTAAATTTCAAGAATTAAAAACTAATTAAAGAGGGTAGTAACTGGAAAATAGAACTAAAGAATCAAGGGCCGCAGCTAGAAACTTTAAGGAACAATAATAACATGACTGCTAAAAAATAACCCAGTCACATTTCAGGCCAAGGGTTTGAACCCATAATTGATTAAGGGTACCTGTTAGCGTGAGCATATAACTGATTAGAAAACCCTGAACCTGGAGCTATTGCTTGTTATTTCAAGTTAGAACTCTATAGCATGCGGAAGTAATTTAACCTAAACCTTCCAAACAAGAACAAAGGCGAGATAGTAAGGAGGAAACTAAATGAAACCCTGACTCCTTGCAATAGTGATATACTTCAATTAACAAAAGAGGCAAATGTAATAATAATTATGTGAATATTTCATGCAGGTTGAGGTAAGCTCAATCCGAGTGGGAGACACCTTAGATTCATCCAAGCATACACAGATTTGCAAACAAGAATAAGAAAAGTGATTCAACCAATAATCAGAAACAAAGACATGCGGCAAAATGAGAGATATGAATATTTACACATATCAAACCATAGATACTTAACAGTCAAATGCATTTAACCTTTCAAGCCAAGTAGTGTTTTGGAGGGTTTACCAGAAAATAGGAATTGTGAAGCATCTTCCGAGGCACTGTGCTGCCACAGTAGCGGGTAGCCATAGAACCTAAGGACCGGATGGAGAAACCCTGGGACCAGCAGAGCAGTCTTCCAGAGCCTTTGGGTCGAAAGAATGCAAATGAAAAACTGTTATAGAACTAAAGTCATTAGCCAACCCTAATGAGTTTACACTGTCAGATTTGGCTCAAGATCGACGGAGGATACATCGCCGGATGTCAACCAGTACAAGTCAAGTGCGTGCCAGCTACAGAAGGATTGGGATAGATGAATAACAAGTACCATAGTACACCTCATATTTTTATATGTATTGGATGAAATTATGTTGTCAAGTTATTATATTTGATATGATTATGTTGTTGCAATAAATATGTATTACATGTTTGATAATTGTGGTATATGGCTTCATCTATAATGACCACATCAAACATATATATATATATATATATATATATATATAGATAAGTTAAAACCAAAAATACCAATGCGTGCATAATGATGTCTTAGTTCCATAGCATAGAAGTAATGTTATGAACACTGATAAAAGAGAATTATGTATATGATTTGAATATATATATATATATATATATTTTTTAACTTTTTGGTCATTATTATAATATGGATGAATGTTACAAGTGGTATCAGAGCAACATTACAATGCTGGGACCCTATGGGTCAACTAACGTCAAATTTTGTGTTCCTGATGCACTCAAAGAGAAAGGTTAACAGGAGAAAATGAGAAGGACACCCTTACAGCAACCACCTCGAAATGCTAGGGAGACACAACCCCAACAAGAGATGAATTCTGAAATGTGGGTTTAGCTGGGGGTGGAACAACATCAACAGACCATCAGGCTATTAGAAGAACATAAACACCAAACCAGAATCTTGTTAACCACTGTGAAAAAATTGTAAGAAGAAATGGAAAGAGTACGAAATGATAATGCAAGGTTGATGCAGGAGCAGGAAAGAATTTTGAAAAGTCTCTCGGATAAAAAAAATCAAGGAATCAAGAAGCCTAGTACTGATAGATAATTTCAGGAAGGAAATGAACAACAAACGGGAGATCATGATACAGGCTGAAATGAAAGAAGTTTGTCTCAGCGAATTAATCGAAATAAATTTTTTAATGAAGATGAATCTAATAATGTAGCAGAACAAAAGGAAAGTAAAAAGAAGAAGATAGAGCTGCAAGGTGAATTTAGAAAGATAAAGCCTCCCACATTTGATGGAGTGGAAGAAGAGGTAGCTGAGGCATGGCTGATTAATACGAACAAGTATTTTCAAGTATATGATTATAACAATAATCTTAAGGCTTGGTTAGCTATTTACCAGTTAAGAGAGAAAGCCACCTTGTGGTGGGAGGAAGTGAGGAACGTTCACAGTATAGAAGACCAAGACGTAACGTGGGACATGTTTCAATAATATTTTAAAGATAAGTACCTAATAGAGTGCTTTTATGATGAAAAATCTTGAGAATTCCATGATTGAAGCTCGGGCAATTGACCATGGACGAGTTTATCACTATGTTTACTTCATTACTGTGTTACGTACCTTACTTAAGAGACGAGAAAGCTAAAGTACAAATATTTCTGAGCAGTTTACCTTCTCACATGAAGGAACACATAGAATTCGTAAATCCCAAAACAATGGATGAGGCCATCAGAAAGGCCAGAATGTGCTATCAGCAAGCTAAAGTCAAGACAGATCAAGGAAAGGGTTGGTCGTCCAAGAAAGAAAACAAGAGCAATTCTGGTTTTAAAAGAGGTAAAACCAGTGATTTCAAAGGCACAACAAGGAGTTCAATCAGTAAACAGTTTGGTAAAAATCATCAAAGAGTAAGGTGGATTTTAGAAGATAAAACCGTTGAAGCTTCTAGTAAACCGGAGCAAACACAGAATCAGAAGCCACCCTTACAATGCTAGGGTTATGGAGAGGCACACTATTATCGAAACTGCCCACAGCAGGGTAGAAATGAAGCGATAAACAATCTACAGGAAGCCTCAACAGTGGGGGATGTTGCTCGAAACATACCTAGAATTAATTCAACCTTGGAGGATCGACAAGCTGATTACCAACCCACCATGATTGAACTAGAAGGTAAACTGTTATCTCAAACTGTTTCTGTTTTGGTAGATCCGAGAGCCAGTTTAAGATATATAAGTCCTAAATTAGTAGAGATCTGTAAATTACAAAGTCAAAAATTTAAGAAATCATGGTTAGTCCAGTTGGCTACTGGAGCCACAAGGAAATTTAGTGCCAAAATACCAAATTGTGCACTACAAATTGATGGAAAATAACTAATTGTGGATTTGAATATTTTTCCCTTGGGATATTATTATGTGTTTTTTGGTATGTATTGGTTGGAAAAGCATTGGACTCTAGTAGATTGCAAAGAGAAGAATATCTACTACAGAAATCAGGATGGTACTCGCTAGGAAATTCAAGGAATAAAGAAACTGGTACAGTTGCGCCCAATTACAGCTTCCCAAATGGGTAAATGCATGAGGAAGGGATGTCAACTGTACTCTATACAAGTGGGTTTTTTTTATTCTAAAGAAAAATCTCCTATGATGGAAAATATACCTATAGTGCAAGAATTCAAGGATGTATTTCCAGAGGAGATACCAAGATTTCCACCTAGAAGGGATATAGAATTTACAATTGAATTGCTGCTAGGAGCATCACCGATTTCAAGAGCACCCTATCGAATGAGTGTGCCAGAATTAACTGAGTTAAAAATGCATCTTCAGGAATTATTAGACAAGGGATATATATGACCAAGTGTATCTCCCTAGGGAGCACCTGTATTATTCGTTAAAAATAAGGACGGAACCATGCGTATGTGCATGGATTACCACTAGTTGAATAAATTGACTGTTAAGAACCGATATCCCCTACCACAAATTGATGATCTGTTTGATCAAGTAAAAGGAGCTACCGTATTCTCAAAGATTGATCTGAGATCAGGTTATCATCAAATCTAGATAAAAGAGGAAGATATACACAAAACTGCTTTATGGTCATTACGAGTTTGTGGTGCTACCTTTTGGGTAGACCAATGCACCAGCAAATTTTATGAGACTGATGCAAGTATCTTTCACCCTTATCTAGATAACTTTGTGTTAATTTTCATTGATGACATCCTATTCTATTCTAAGAATGCAGAAGAACACAAGGAGCATTTGCGAATGGTGCTGGAAATATTAAGAAAACATGAGTTATATGCGAAATTCAGTAAATGTGATTTCTTCACAGAAGAAATACAATAACTTGGACATGTGATATCTGTGAAAGGTATAGCAGTGGATCTGGATAAAATCAGAATGATCATGGAATGGAAGGTACTGCAAAATGTGGCAGATGTACGATCATTTATGGGACTCGCTGGTTATTACCGGCGATTTATTAAAGGATTTTCAAAGATTGCCTTTCCTATTACCTCTCTACAAAGGAAGGGAAAAATATTTAAGTGGACAAGGGAATGTCAAGACAGCTTTGAAAAGTTGAAGCAACTATTAGCATCAGCACCGCTATTAAGTGTAGATGATCCAAATGAAGAATTCGAAGTTTGCACGGATGCATGTAAGGAAGGTGTTGGGGCAATTTTATTGCAAGAATGAAAGGTGGTTGCATATGAGTCTCGTAAGTTAAAGTATCATGAACAACGATACTCAGCCTATGATTTAGAGCTGACAGCAGTAGTGCACGCACTTTGGGTGTGGAGGCACTACTTACTTGGAAAAAGATTTGTGCTGAAAATAGATCATAGCAGTTTAACCAACTATTTTAAACAAGCTAATTTAAACTCCCGCCAAGCAAGGTGGAACGCCTTTTTGAGCGAATTTTACATTGACATGCAACATGTAAAAGGAAAAGAGAACATTGTAGCAGATGCATTGAGCAAAAAACTGCATAATGTTTATGAATTGTATGTTAACCAAGTTGAGTGCAGATTCCTAGAGAAAATCATAAAAGAAGCAGAAAAAGACCCTGAATATGAATTTTTGTGGCAACAAGCACAGGAATCTAAAGAACTAGGAAGGCTGGGAGATTATGAAATCAACAAAGATGGATTGTTGGTTTTCAAGAAAAGGATAGTAATTCCAAATAGAGTGGAGTTAAAGACTCTAGTATTGGATGGATATCATAGAAGCAATTATGCAGGGCATCCTGGGTACCAAAAGATGTTGACAACAATAAGAAAAGATCACTTCTAGCCTGGTATGAGGAAAGATATAGTAGCCTATCTAAACAAGTGTTTATAATGTCAGCAAGTGAAAGTAGAACACCGGCATCTGGATGGATTAATGCAACCTATACCAATTCCAGAGTGGAAATGGGAAGTGATTTCATTAGATTTCATCACTGGACTACCAAGATCAAAAAGAAGTAATGAATCTATAATGGTAATAGTGGATCGATTGAGTAAATCAACACACTTTATACCAGTTCAGTCCACATACAAGACAATACAGATAGCAGATTTATTTATGCGGGAAATTTTTAGACTGCATGGCATTCCCAAGACTGTTATTTTAGATAGGGATGTAAAATTTACATCAGCCTTAAACATTGTTCACAGGTTTAGGGACTCAAATTAACTTCAGTACTGCTTACCATCCACAGACGGATGGGCAAACAAAACGAGTAAATCAAGTGTTGGAGGACATGTTGAGAATGTACGTTATGCAACAGCTGACTAAGTGGGAAAAATATTTACACTTAGTGGAATTTGCGTGCTAAGAATGAGTCTGTTTGAAGCCCTATATGGGCAACAGTGCATAACTCCTATCAATTGGAGTAGTCCCGAGACCAAGCTCATGCTGGGACTAGACATGTTAGCTGAAATGGAAATAGAGGTGAAGAAAATCAGACAAAATTTAAAGGCAGCCCAAGACAGGCAAAAAGTATACGCAGATAAAAAGAGATCATATCATGAAGAGATAAAGAAGAGTACGTTAAGATGGGCATCTTGTGCTAAGCTTTCTCCCAGGTTTTGTGGCCCTTTCCAAATATTGGAAAGAGTAGGGCCTATGGCGTATCGATTGGCCCTTCCCAGCCATATCCAGGTGCATAACGTTTTTCATGCGTCGCTACTAAAATGATATGTTCATGATTCAAAAATATAATCCATTGGCAGAACATTTAGGTAGAGGGTGAGCATAATAGTTAAAAACAATAATATGTTAAGACTTATGTAAACTAATACAAGTCCATTGTGTGCAGGTAGAACCAGACGGAGAATTTCTGGTCAAGCCTCACAGTATAATCGACCGGAGGGAAATCATGCTCCGGAAACGAGCCATCGCCCAGGTTAAAGTGCAATGGAAGCACTTTGGCCCGGAAGAGGCCACCTGGGAGGATGAAATTTTCGTGCGTGAAGCCTATCCTGAACTTTTTGCTGATATGGAATAAGAACACCAGGGATGGTGTTCTCTTTTAGAGGGGAGAAACTGTAACCACTGCCTTAATTATTGACTAATTGTTAGGCTGTTGTTAATTGTTGTTAAACATTATTGTTATTTGTTAAAAACATAATATTTTGAATAGGAATTAATTTTGGTGTTTGAATAAAATATTACTTGTGAAATTAGTTTCATAAGTAAAGACTGATAGTAAAATAAAATTCAAGATCTGGAGTTAGTTGAATAGAAAAAAAGTTCAACAGTTATCCAAAAGAAACTCTAGAATAAATAAGAGATTTCAGGGAGTTTTGGGGGTTCTGTTGGAAAAATGAGGAAATGATAGCTATCCTGAGAAGTAATTCCCGAAGGGAAAAAATTACAGAGGAGATTGTTTCCACTGGAATTGGAGAATTGGACCGGACTGTCCTGATATTCTCTTCCAGTTTTATGTATTCAACAAAGACTCAATCTTGGAGCACGGGGGAGAGTTAGAGGATGTAATCACCTCACTCGCGGAAGGGAGGCAGTGATTTATCAGTCATAATTGTGTACAGATGAGTGGAATTCTGTTTTGTTTCTTTTCTATAGTAGTATATAATGGTTTCTTTTTAATTTTATAATTGAGAAAACTGAGAAATATAGTATGGTTGAATGATTGCTATGTGCTTAAAATTCAATAGGAAACTATACAGACATGAAAGAAAGTCTGAGAAAGGAATTTTATTGAGTAGGTATGATATTAAATTTTGAAAATTCTATTTGTGCAAATTATTAGTTAAAAAAAATAGATTACTAAATGGAATAAACTACGCTCTAGTAAAGGACTGTTAACCAAGATTTTTTGACCAGATTTTGGGCTGGTTGTCCTTCGAACCTATGATAATACATAGACAATTAGTGGTCCGGTCACATTAAAAAATTTCTATTCCTAGTACATCATGAGATATAAGAAAATAAGTTAACATGCTAGTTAAATTTTTAATATGTAACAGAGAATTCACTGTGGAAACAGTTTAGAAAGAAACCTTCAGGATATTGTAAACCCTTCCACAGATAAAAATAAGAAAACCCTTTTTTTGTTAAAAATCAAAGGATAGAAGGTAAACACCCTGTGAGAAACATACGAAGGAAACCATAATCCATGTGCACTATCAGTGACAAGCATAGTGCATACAAGAAGGTGAAATAACGTAAGCCTCAAATTGAAATATTCTAGTCATAAAGAAAATTCAACATGAAACTCAAATGTTTACATTTATTTGTGATGAAAGAATCGAACAGGTAGCTTCACAAAAATTCCCAGAAGAAAATCATGCACTAAAGAGAATCACTTTCGAACTTGTATATATGTTAAGATAGATAAGAAACCCAGGAAAATACCATCATACTTGTTCAACCAAAGAGATATATATATAAGTCAATGGCGCGGGTGCAAAACCGCGACCATCCTGTTAACTGTAATTTTATATCGTTGAAAGAAAATTACATAGGTATTTTTCCTCCAAAAATGTAATAAACTAACAGTCTTACACAATAAGAGGGTTGTGGCTGTATTAAAAGAAGAAACCCTCATACTCTGAGAGTCAGAGTCTCTAAATTTCAAGAACGAAAAACTAATTACAGAGGGTAGTAACTGGCAACCAGAACTAAAGAACTAAGGGCCGTAGCTAGAAACTTTAAGGAACAATAATAACATGACTGCTAAACAATAACCCAGTCACATTTCAGGCCAAGGGTTTGAACCCATAATTGATTAAGGGTACCTGTTAGCGCGAACATGTAACTGATTAGACAACCCTGAACCTGGAGCTATTTCATGTTATTTCAAGTTAAAACTCTGTAGCATGCAGAACTAATTTAACCTAAACCTGCCAAACAAGAACAAAGGCGAGATTAGTAAGGAGGAAACAAAATGAAACCATGAATCCTTGCAATAGTAATATACTTAAATTAACAAAAGAGGCAAACATAATAAGAATTACCTGAAGATTTCATGCAAGTTGAGGTAAGCTCAATTCGAGCAAGAGACACCTTCGATTCATTTAAGCATACACAGATTTGTAAACAAGAATAAGCAAAGTGATTCAACCAATAATCAGAAACATAGCCATGCGGGAAAATGAGAGATATGAATATTTACACATATCAAACCCTAGATACTTAACAGTCAAATGCATTTAACCATTCGAGCCAAGCGGTGTTTTGGAGGGTTTACCAGACAACAGGAATTGTGAAGCATCTTCTGAGGCGCCATGCTGCCATAGTCGTGGGTAGCCATAGAACCTAAGGACCGGATGGAGAAACCCTGAGACCAGCAGAGCTGTCTTCCAGAGCCTTCGGGTCAAAAGAATGAAAATGAAAAACCGTTATAGAACTAAAGTCATTAGCCAAACCTAATGAGTTTTCACCGTCGGATTTGGCTCGAGATCAATGGAGGATAGATCGTTGGATGTCAACCAGTACAAGTCAAGTGCGTGCCAGCTGCAGAAGGATCGGGATAGATGCATAACAAGTACCATAGTACACCTCAAATTTTTATATGTATTGGATGAAATTATGTTGTCGAGTTATTATATCTGATATGATTATATTGTTGCAATAAATATGTATTACACGTTTGATAACTGTGGTATATGGCTTCGTCTATAATGACCATGTTAGTATGAATATTTTGTCGAAGTGTACGAAAAAGGACCACTTTAGCTACGCATAAATTATATCCCTAACATCAAATATGGCTGCCAATATCTTCAGATCTACTGTTAGTTGATCAAGACAAATGTTGCAAAAATCCAGATCTATGCATAAAAAGACATTAAGTAGTAAAAGTAAGGTTTTTTTCAATGCATCCAATAGACAAGACAAGAATAATATTTTTGAAAGAATTTTATATTAAGGGCACCTGGGAGGAAAAAAAGAAAGGTGTTTCCAATTCTTCTCAATGGGATGGGTTCTTGAAAGTCCTCAACACTTCAGATCTAGAATTTCTCTCTCTTGTTGGTGTAGAAAACCCAGACAATCATAGAACTCAAAGGGAGCTCACCAAGAAAATAATGGAAAATATGACAATGGTAATGGCTCAAAGTCAAACCAAGAGTTTAGATCCAGAGTGATCTAAGAGGCAACAAAAGGTGAAGAATGGTAGGAAAAACCCTCCTATTTATAACAAAATATTGGGTCATTCTAGATCTTGGTGTATGATTAAAATAATATTAACTAGATCTAGATCCACCTTTTATGGAATATTTTAATATATTTGTTGGAGGGAAAAGCCATTTGATTTGGGTCAAATCCCTTTATTTGTAAATAATAAATAAATAAATTATTTATTTATCATTTTAAGGAAGTGGTTGAATGATAATTAAATAAATAATGATTTATTTAATTATTTATTTATAGATGATTTAGTCATATTTAACAAGAAAAATTATTTAAATAAGATTTAAATAATTATTCCTAGAAAATAAGAAGATAAATGAAGATTTATCCAATTAATTTCCTTGTTTTGGGTTAAATATGACCAGGAATAATAATTAAATTATTGTTTAATTAACTATTCCATGAGGAAAACCAAACAAATATAGATTTGTTTAATATTTCTCCTTGGGGTTTCCTATTTAGACCATAAACAACCTAATAAATGTGTTTTATTAAGTTATTTCACATAGTGAAAGCAATTTTACTTAGGGTGAAATTGGTCTTACATGGTGTACTTGGGTCCATCTAATGATAATAGGTTAGATGACCAAAAAATGGTGTAACATATTGCCCCCCAGCGTGCGAGTGTTAGGAGAAAATCTTATGACCAAATTACATTGTAAGAACTCAATCACCAGACATCAAAAGGAAAGTCAGAGAGATAAATGTAAGGTAGCCTAATGTGCTGGAGAACTAGACCATGAGGAGACGAGACTTATAGGTGCAACACGTCTCTTTTTATGAGAGGGTACCTGTGCTAAAGGCAGCGGGGGAGGCATACATATGCCCGCCGAGACAAAGTACAAAAGATTAGTGTGTCTAGTGAATAAGGGACCGAACTGTAAAATAAATGCTGGCATAAACATGAGCCAGAGAAAAGATATAATGGTGAGTCCCACATACATGTTGTGCTTGGGATAACGGCCAGGACTTATACAATAATATATGAGTATATGAGATACAAATACAACCCCAATGCCCCTATAAACAAGGAAGGGCTTGCAAAATCTGACTGATACATGAAAATAAAAGAGGCGCTGCAAGCAACTAAGGCCGACATCATCAAATCTGTGGAGCTACATCGAAGGCTGAAGTGAAGAAGTCATCTAGGTATATGGGGGGCTACTTGTAGGGCCACCCCCTCATGAGGGTTGGGACATCTCACACACACCCGGGAATCACCGATATCAGCTGCTGCATCACTGAACCATCAAGTATATGGATCTCGATCATGCTGAAAGGAGCTAGAGCTGAGAAAAAATCAAGTCAAAGGGGAATAAGGAGTCCCTTTGCCTGATCCGGATCCGGGGCACTGGATAAGAGTGGAAGCTGGAACCAAGGTACACCGCCCTCTAGACTGGTCTTCTAGAATGAATGAGTTGATGTCGACAAAAGGAGGTCCGCCATAGGTGAGGTAATAAGGGATCATCAACTAAGGCACGAGAGAAAATAGTAGAGCGACTGACAGATTGACACCAATGATGATGATGAAATGGGGGGTACTGAGTAGCGAATGGACAACTTCCCTTGTTAAAGCATAAAGGGCATGGATGACCTGCAACGATTGACACAATATCATGAGGGACAGGGGACAGTGGGGTTGAAGGCCATAATGTGTGACATGAGAGAGGGACCAAGAAATGAAGGATGGAGGACTATAGTGGGATACAAAGGGACTCGGGATAGACTCCATGAATGCGATGAGGACTCAACTCGGATGCTCTAAACATGGACGACTCGATGGTGCTACCACACAGTAAAGGTCCAATGGGGGACCATAAAAACAAGATTACAATATGGTGACTCACGACGAACATCAACATGAGCAAGGACAAGTATGGAGGCCAAGTGGTGCCCCTAGTATGAGTGTTGCAAGTGAATAAATTAGATTTTGAAGAGGGGTGAAGTGACACTTCTTGGATAAAATATGTCATGGTGAAGTATCAAGTAACTAAAAACTAACAGGTACCCAGAGCTCATGAACAGGCCAGGTCACACTTTTTGGGGTTTGTTCTGCGACCTGGGTAGCAGGTATTGGGCAGAAAACTGCGACCTGTCCTAGGAAATGACCTAAAAAGTGCAACCTATTAGAGAAAGGGGGTTTCAGTGCTGTTTTTGGTTGAGATATGGGATTTTTATGGTTGAGGGGCATAGGTGCCCCCAAGCATGTTGTGGTCATGCCAAAATGTATTTAGAAAAATGGGAGTCTAAAAAAATTTTAATGATGTGGTGCGCCATTTTTTTTCGTTATGGTTATGCAGTTTGAGAAAGGAAATGAAGGATTACCAATATATTTTAGTACTGCATATATTAATCAAATGGACTTTAAGTTTCTAGGTTGGCATACCTGGTGTCACGAACCCAAAGAGAGGATTTGGAGATAATGAACTAATGCTCTCCTAGGAAACCCATAGGTTGGTCAACAACAATGTCTAAGAGACTGGGTTGCTGATGTAAGATGAAGGAATGATAAGGGGTATCAACCCTAGAGTGATCTGAAGTGATATGAGACTCTAGAGGTTCTTCTAAATGTGGAAGAATAATGGTACTAAAGTCAACACGACTATATAAACTAGGAGAGTTGTGGAGAATTGCTTCTCCTGGTCTCTCAAATATGGGTGCCCACTTACCCAAACATTGGGTTTCAATGTTATGGCCACAAGGTGTATGTGGTTAGAACGTATGGGTTCAATGTAAGGGGGAATAGATAAAGTCAGGGGAGGTGATTCCTTCCATAATGTCATCATCGTGATAGAAGATGGGGTGACTGGTGGAAGAAAGACCACCTGACGCGGCGAAACTACCTGACTCGTCATCATGAGAAGAGAGGGTCACATGCACATCGTCACAAGGGGTGATAGAAGAGTAAGCATATAAAGGATCTACTGATGTTGAGCCCAGGGTGATTGCTGAAGGAAGTTCAAGCGAAACGTCAGGGGAAGTCTCCAAGGGGACTTCCACCGAGGGTCTCATGGATGATGATAGGTAGAAAATGGTGGCAGCTGGCTCTGTCATCTCAACATCGGGAAGGGGAATGTCAATGGGAGCGGGTAAATCCTCAAGCTGACCTGAAGCATATTGCACAAGTATGGGAGAGGCGGATTGATTTTGTTCAACCTCATACTCTCGAACTACCTCTAAAGAGGCGCGGTAATGTGTCAGGTGGGGACAATGGTGGGAATAATGGCCATGGACACCACACAAAGCACAAGGTTTGTTAGTCTGAATATTCTTTGGGTTCTTGGTTGCGGTCGAGGAAGAAACATAGGTTTCAAGGACCGTAGACTCAGGGAATGCAACTTTAACCATGGGTTTAATACGGGGCAATTCAGGACAAGTATGGGTGGCATGACCGACGTCATCAGACAAGGCACAAGGATTTGTGGGTAAAGGAGGGGTAGATTCAGTCGGGGTAGCCTTCTCTTTGGATGCCCCCTTATGAGCGTTTCCTTTCTTTCCTGGAGTTGGCCCAATAGGAGAGGGGTCCTGTTAAGGTGCTGAGGGCACAGTAGCAACAGAAGAAGCTAGGGGAACCGGGTGAATCGGTGTCAAAGCAAGGTAGGGTTTGGGGTGACCAGGCGGGGTAACAACTGGAGGGTCAAGGTACTAGACGGGTATACCCAGGGTCAAGTTGGGGAGAGAAATGGTGGCCATGATGGGAACCAAATAAAATTTGGGAGGGGGAGCAAGGAATGGTATTTTACTAGTGGAGTAATGGCCAGGAGGGACGGCTCCAAGATGGTTGAGGCTTGGTGGAACTGACCCAGGAGGATAGGGGGGCTCATGGGTACCAGCTGTAGGAGAAGAGCCAGAAGGAGGAGGTCTGGATGGTTGAGATGAAGGGCTAGGAGCACGTTGCAGTGGATGAGGTTGAGGTCGAGGTTACTGACTAGCCAAAGTGGGCTGCTTAAGGTCAGCCCGAGATGATTGCATCATGAAAACATTCGCTAAGCTGGGATCAGAGACAGGAGGAGGAGGAAGACTAGGGAAGGTTCCAAGCAATGAGGAGTCTTTGTAGATCCCGGGAGAGACACTGGTCAAAGAATCGACAGTTTTCTTATTGGCTACAAAAGAGATGGTCGACTCAGGGGACGTCTGAGATTTTGGATCATGATATTTCAACTGGTCAATGGTGACTATCTTTCCATTATGAGGGAAAAACATCTTGCAGTAGACCGCGGATGGGACAACAGACATGACATAGGTGTAGCTATGCCCCAAAATAATGTTATAATCAAGAGGGGCATTGATGAATTCAACGTCAATGGAAACAGTCTTGTGTGCAAGAGTGATAGGACAATTACGGAATAGGCCAATGGGATGGGAGGCGTGGCTATCCCATGCATGAAGGGTAATTGTGGAAGGGGCCAACTTAGGAGATCCGAGTTGTTTCCAAACTGAAGTAGACATCACACAGGTGGATGCCCCCTCATCAATGATACACCAAGAAACGTTAGCGTTCCGGATTTTGACTGGGATTTGGAAAGAAGGAAGGGGAGGATGTTCTGATTGACAGGCATTGAAAACAATCAATTGGTCATCATTAGGATCTACAGCGCCCATGGAGAATAGTAGAGCCTTCTTTTGAGAAGGACACGACTGGAAGAGTTCTAGTGTTGAAATGGCAGCAGGAGACTGTGCCAAATCATCTACTATGCTATACGAATGAGAAGCTCGACCAGAAGAAACATTTCAGTGTAATGGTCCCTTAGTAATATTGGTATGAACCTCAAATTTGGGCTGAGGGATATGAAAGGGACCATTGGATGTCGAAAGAGGCTCAGTAGAACCTGGAGAAGATGACTCAGGGACAGACGGAGCGGGAGGCTTGGGGTACTGACGAGACCGAGTTTGAAGGTTAAGGTCGACGGTTAGAGGGTGATTAGAGTTCATCATGAGGATCTGGTAATCGGAGGAACCAGAAGGGGAAGGGTGAGTGGCCGCCTATCCGTCAGGTGGTTGGGTAGCCACAAATCCCTGCTGTGCATCCACCTACTCTTGAGGGGGTGGTAGCTGCTGTTGCGAGGGTTGAGAAGGCAAGGAAGGTAGAGGTGCTGATGGTGGAGGAGCTGGAGCACCAAGCTGCAGATACGGATAATAAGGGGGTTGGGTAACAGTGTGGTAAGTAGGATGTTGGGCCAAAAGAGGAGGCATGCCATATCCTGGATACGTGCTACCGGGAGGGGAAAGAGTGTGGGAGGTGCTGCCCCCCCAGGAAAACCATAACCCATGGGAGGTTGGGCGTATGGATGAGAGAGAGCTCCAACGATACCGTCGGTGGCATGAGGTGCCCCCGATGTGTTGGCACCACCGGGTTTGGGGAGATCAGGTAGAACGGTATAAACATAACCCGTCTGAGCGTAGATCTGGTCATATTTTAATGCCATTTGGAGGGAAGCTTCTTCGGTTTGAGGAAAATGCGATGCGACATATTTCCCGATAGGAGGAAAGAGAGATCTAAGGAACCAGTCCATATAGACACGGTCTTAGAAGGTAAGGGATTGACATAGGCTCTTTCTTCTCCACCATTCTTGGACATGATCGGAGAGGCGGGTCGCAGATGATTGACGGAAAGAAGTCAAAAGTTCAATACCAGTGTCATAATGAAGGGGAAGCTGAAAGTAAGATAAAAAATCCCAGGCAAGAGTCACAAAGGTGGTATGAGAGGAAGTGGCCTGATCAACATACCACTTAGAAGATTTTCCTGTAAGCATGCATTGGAAAAAACTAAGACAGATGGAATCATGGAATGATGAACACCACATGTGGAAAGATCAGATATGGTTGGAGGGATCTTCTCCAGTAAGGCCTTCAAACTTGGGAATGTCGGAGGGGAGCTTGGTTGGCATAGCAGGCCAACCAACATCATGGCGGATAGGATCATTGATCAACTAATTGAAATCGGAGAGACTGAGGCCTGCCATGAAGGGGAAAAAGGGAGCAGTCCAGGTAGTTCTTGTGGCAGTTCCGCTAGTAGCATTCCCGGTAGGAGGACCAGGATTACCGCTAGCGTTAGGCCCTGGACCAAACATAGTGAAGGTAACAGGGGGAGAACCAGAAGTCAAAGGAGAACCCAATGAATCAAAAGAGGAGTCGGAGTGCAGACTCGGAGGAGGACTAACTCGATGACGGCGGGAAGGAGTAGGTCGACCGACCGAAAACTGAGGATGAAGGCCAAGAAGTCTCCAGGATACACGCCTTGGGGGCACAATGATGACAACACAAACACGACATAGAGGGAAGAAGAACGACCAAAAAGGGCAGAGAGGTGCAGTGTCAATTGATTTTACAATGTTTTAAATTCTTTTCCTAGCGGTGTTAACCAGGCTCTTCTTCGCTTAGGGTGAGTTTGTGGTGTGCGTTAATTTTAATTTTTAAACCCAGACGTCTTGAGAGCAAAAGAAAGTGTGTTGCGTAACTAAAAATAAATCTACAGAGAACAGTATATAATGTTGAAATAACATAAAATTAACAGCTAACAATGCATCAATCTAACCCAAGGAGGCGGGTCTCTCAAAAACTAGTCTAATAGAGGGAAAAAAATCCAATCAAAACACACTGAAAATAAGCCAATATATCTAAGGTCGGGAGGGACAGGGATCTAAAGGATAAATCTGCTGGAAAGAGGTGCAAAAAACAACAAAGAGGTAGAGGCAAGGTTGCTGTAAAAGAGGAGGTAAACAGTTAAAGGCAGTAGGGGAAAGGAGGTAACCCTAAAGGAAAACCCAAACAAAACTATGAGGTGTTTTGAAAGGAAAAATAGCTTATCTAAAAGGGATCTGAAGAGGAGGGATCAGATCTGGAAAAGAAATGGCTGAAACTATGAAAATTTAGACACCTGCAATAGCTAAAAACTCTTCCACAAAAAGTGGAGGGTACTAAAGCCCTAGGGGGCTATATTCCCACTTAGTTGAGTAAAAAAGAACAGAAATAGGTCTAAACGGGTGGAGACAGAGGCTAGAAAACCCTGACAGAAGCTTCACACAAACTCAGAAAAATTGCATAAAATTTGCAGAAAAAGTGCAGGTCGCAGGTTCTGACCTGTTTTCTATCTAGGTCACAAATTTGAGGCTGAAAAGTGCGTCCTGCATGCCAGGTCGTAGGTTCTAGGCCAAAAAGTGCGACTTGCAACTCTGGGTGTCTCAGTGACAGATTTCAGAAAAAGTTGTCGTCTCAGTTGCGGCTGATGTCTGTTACCTGCGTAATAGGGCCAGAAACACACGAAAGTTAGAAATTTTAACGTTTAAGGGTTTTATAGGTGAAAAATAACATTAAAATAGGAGAAACAAAAAGCTAAAGAGAAACCCTAGGGTTTGAAGTAGCTGGATATCCAGGAATATGAAAAACGACAGCGGTCGTAATTGAAAACCCGTGTGGAGTCGCCAGTTGTTAGTATGAATATTTTGTCGAAGTGTACAAGAAAATACCACTTTAGCTACACATAACTTATAGACCTAACATCAAATATGGCTACCAGTATCTTCAGATCTGAAGTTAGTTGATCAAAACAAATGCTGAAAAAATCCAGATCTATGCATAAAAAGACATTAAGCAGTAAAAGTAAGGTTTTTCTCCATGCACCCAATAGACAAGACAAGAATAATATTTTTGAAAGAATTTTATATTAAGGGCACCTGGGAGGAAAACAAGAAAGGTGTTTCCAATTCTCCTCAATGGGATGGGTTCTTGAAAGTCCTCAACACTTCAAATCTAGAATTTCTCTCTCTTGTTGGTGTAGAAAAACCAGACAAACATAGAACTCAAAGGGAGCTCACAAAGTGAAATAATAGAAAATTTGACAATGATAATGGCTCAAAGTCAGACCAAAATTTATCCAGAGTGATCTAAGAGGCAACAAAAGGTGATGAATGGTAGGAAAAACCCTTCTATTTATAACAAAATATTAGGTCATTCTAGATCTTGGTGCATGATTAAAATGATATTAACCAAATCTAGATCCACCTTTTATGGAATATTTTATTATATTTGTTAGAGGGGAAAGGAATTTGACTTGGGTCAAATCCCTTTATTTGTAAATAAGAAATAAATAAATGATTTATTTATCATTTTAAGTGGTTGAATGATAATTAAATAAATAATTATTTATTTAATTATTTATAAATGATTTAGTCATATTTAACAAGGAATATTATTTAAATAAGGTTTAAATAATTATTCTTTGGAAATAATAAGATAAATAATGATTTATCTAATTAATTTCCCTGTTTTGGGTTAAATATAACTAGGAGTATTAATTAAACTGTTGTTTAACTAATTATTCCTTGAGGAAAATCAAACAAATGTAGATTTATTGAATATTTCCTCATGGGTTTTCCTGTTTAGACCATAAACAACTTAATAAAGGTGGTTTACTAAGTTATTTTTCATAGTGAATGCAATTTTACTTAGGGTAAAATTGGTCTTACATGGTGTACCTGGGTCCATCTAATAACAATAGGTTGGATGACCAAAAAATGGAGTAACGGACACACATCAAACACACACACACACACACACACACACACACACACACACACACACACACACACACATATATATATATATATATATATATATATATATATATATATATATAAGTTAAAGCAGAAAGACCAATGCATGCACAACGATGTCATTGCGTGCACAACGATGTCTTAGTTCCATAGCATAGAAGTAATGTTATGAACAATGATAAAAGGGAATTATGTATATGATCTGAATTTTGAAATATTAATGATTAGTAGACTATGGTATGACTTTGCCAGGTATATCAATAGATGTATAGGTAGAAAGTAAAGTAATAATAGTTTTTTTTTTTTTAACTTTTTGGTCATTATTATAATATGGATGAATGTTACACCTATCGTTCTCTCTTTCTCTTTGTGGAAGGAAGAACCCCAAAATGGTGGATTTGATTTTTTTTTATGCCTTTCCCCAAAATCCCCATATGGTTGAGAAAATTTTATTTAGTTTCAGAACAGTTTATTCAACTAAATGCCTAACTAATCCTAATCTAAATATTATTTTACCCTACATATTACAATGGCTCTGTTAGCCCAAATTAGCTTCAAATAAAATACTTTAAAATTAAAGTCTTCAAATTATTAGGACTGCCAGTCCTCTTTCCAAGCCACAACATGTGACCAACTTGTCACATTGCTAACTTTGCCTTAATGCTCCTGCATCACAAGGATGAAAATGTAATATTCAACCTTAGTGATTTTACATAATTTAAGGTATTATTAAATCTTCCAATAATTATTTATGTAGGAGAGAGGCAAAGAGATATTTATATGCCAAGAAATAGCCATTGATAAAAGAATACTTTAATGCTTGAGAGTTCATTTTTTATTCTTAGATATAGACTAAGAGAAAAATTCTTATTGTAGTTAGGAACATGTTTCTTTAACTTTTCCAAACATGCAAAAACACTATTTTATATATTCCATTGAAGAGTAACGTTGAATTGTACATTATTATGTAAACTTAAATGGGAATTCAATTGATATTAATTTTAGTTTTAGGAACAAATTAATACAATGATAAGAATTCAATGGAGTCAAGGCAATTCCAGTAATTTTCACATGATATGATCGATAAATAAAAAAGCTAAGTGAAAGGTCAAGTACAACTACCTTGTGTATCTAACATAGTAATGAAAAATCCATTTTGGAATGTGATATTGTTGATGTTATACTTGTCAATGCCAATATCTAAATTTCTCGAGGATATTTTTATGTTTTTACATCATGTTCATACAATTCCTGCCATAATTGAAGACATGCTTACCTATTTAGTGAGGAAAGAGTTGACTATCAATGGGTTATGAAGTACAAAAGAAACACCTTAGTCATATGAAAATTCAATATAACATAGTAGTCAGAATCTAATACTATGAAAAGTGAGTTGCTTTTCTTTCCCAAAAACTATCATCAATGTAAGGCCTTGGATGACTAATCTTATGATTAAAGTTACCTCAAAAAATTTCCTTAGTTCCACCTAATAAAGGTTTTCAAATAGTAGTAACTGGGTAAATTTGATTTATTCTTCAATACAATATTTTCAAAGAAAAAACAAGAGGAACCAATGTCACATGAAAACTCAGTCAAATAATATGAGGGAGATTCAATTTCATTAGTGAAATACAACTATGAATGATGAAAAGGAAACTAAAATGCACCTTAACTAAATGTAGAATATAAAAAAATGCATTACATGCACCCAAAGCACTGTAAAAGAGCACACTTATTCAACAACAAGACTGAAAGAGATATAAATAAATGGCATAATCAAACCTTATCTGTATACCAATCAAAATATTTTTTTAATCATAGTGATGAATACGAAATTGGCTGCATAACTAATAGTGCATGTAGTGAGGGAAATAATGAAAATTGTTGGAAAAAGACGAATAACAATTATGGGCACCCAAAGCACTATAACAAGACACAACCATTAAACCACAGGACTCAAAGAGATATAAAGACTACTTTCATATCACTTTTTTGACCTCAATCTAGTGGAAATAATTTTTATTATTAGTTCTTTAACTCCAAGATAGTGGAAATTTTTTGTTGATCACTGATAATTATGTACATAAGCTGCTAATTAAAATCCATTACAACACTTCTCCTCTCACTAGTTCATGAATACACCCAAGTATATGCAATAACATACTCTAATAAGCCTACACTTGTTGATTGGACTCCATGAAAATCAAATCCAAGGGATGCCAATAAACCAAGTTGACTTTTTGAGGTTAGAAAAGTTGCATGCATATTTCAAATTCTAGTTTCACTCTCTGAATTCATGTTGCCATGAATAAAACAAGCCATTGACCTCCCTTGAATGACTGTGCCTCATGTAAACTTTCAATTTTTTTTTAAAATATAAATAAGGCTGGCCTAATTGTTTTAAAAATAGTACAACTCGAACTTGGGTTTTAGTTAGCCAAAGATAGAAATTCAACTTACAGTTTTAGTTGGCCAAAATAGGATAAATGTGAATACAAGTTAGCCTTTCTAAAATTGGTAAAGGATCATCTGCTAGTAAAATTTGAACTTAAACCATGAGAAGAAGATATATATTAAGTTGGACAAACATACCAAACTACCAAATATACCAAAGGATATCAAATTAAGGTTTGGAGGTTGAGATTATTAGCACACATCAAGTGAAAAACCTCTCAATTGAAAACATATGCCACACAAAGAACACCTCCACTTGTGTAATTATTGCACACTGGAACCATGAGCGTAGAACCCATACATACCAAAACAAGAAATGATATACATAACCATGTATAAAATAGTAGCAATAATCCTAAAAGATAGGAAAGATGGAAAATGAAGGTAACTCCTACTGTGCTAGAGGACTGATGCCAACTAGCGCATGCCAAGAATTGGTAGCAACTTGGATGTAAAAAAAAATAGCCTCATCAGAGTCAGTGCAACAAACCCAAATATATGCTCAAGATCAACATGCAAGCCTTAAAACCAAAACTGCTAAAAGCCTAAAAATAGTAATGTCATGAAAATGTTGGCATGTCCTAGAAAAATCTCATTCACAACATGAGCTCACAAAGACCAATGATACATGGTCAATTTCACAAGTAGGCCTTGGAATTGTGGCTCCTAGAAAACAAGAAAACTACTAGTAATAGCATTTTCCTCAAAAAATTTTGAACACACCTCTAGAATGAACTTTTAAAACCATGAAACCTAATGGACCTATCACTTAAAACCTGCATGATGAAAATGAATTGGATCTTAGCCCTCCAATCTCACAAGCTAATATGGGGGTTCACAAAACCTAGAGATTATTTTTGAAATGAAAATTTAGAAAATGAAAAGTTTGAAGAAAAACTTGAATGGAAATCCTCATCCATATGTTGTTTTCTTAAAATATGAAAATTTTCCTTAGAGCCAAGGGACAAAACATGATTTTCCACATGAAGACAATCTTCATCATTATCATGATCACATTAAAACTTGCAAGCCTACTGGAAATTTTCATCAATTTTAGAAAATAGAACTTGAATATCATCATTTAAATCTTGCATAGTTTCCTTTTAATCAAATATATCAGTCACCATTTCTTCTTGGTAATAGTTTCTCATTCAAAGCTTAAAGAATTCCTTCATCCATAAATTCTTCCTCACCATATGTATTTTCCATATTTTCGATAAAACTCTGAAAGTGTTCACAAGAATTCTCAACTAATGACAAAGAAGGATGAGATTATTTTTATTTTTCAAAGAATGTTGAATGAAAATATTTAAGAGAATAAATACAAGCAGATGAGGAAAAATCATACGAAGACCATGTTTTTTCTTCTAAAGTGATCATTAACATCTTCATCAAGTCTTCTTCGTGAAAATGAAGCTTTAACTTACACTCATGCATATGAAATTTAACCAAATGAAGTGAAACGTCATATTTTCCTCATCTCAAAATTTTCGCAAATAGGTCTGCCAATATATGCAAGGCATGCGATTCAAAAAGCCTGGAATACACATATGATTTAAAGGAGAATACCGTGCAGGTTTGTGATCCATCGCAAACTAATAGAGTTGTTAGTGGAACCTTGATTTCTGAATCTTGTTTCCAGTGGAGTCTTTGGATCAAGTTGAAAACTTATTGGAGTCACCAGGTGAATGTTTCAGCCTTCATATGTGTCTCACTACTTCCACCATCAATAATAAAATATACAACTTTGATGATATTTCCTGGAGAAGATAAAAAACATGCATCCCCAGTATTGTCACCAAAATGTTAGCACTTCGTAGTTTTCCAAGGCTAAGGAGGAAAATCTCAAAGGTAACCATAAACCATTTTCATAATTGGAAACTAACTCTTCCAATCCGAGAGGGGTATCTCTCTATATGGATTAAACTCAATCAGAGTCTAATTTTTTTGGCTTGTTGTACAGGTAAATCCCCTCTGCGGACAGAGGCGATCCCTACTAGCCCAGATCGGGTCTAGCAACAATCGTATCACGCAAAGGTGCAAGTTCCTAATTGCAATAGACCAACTTGCGATGAAGGCCTACCTCAAGTCCAACGCTGTTGTTTGTAGAGAAGATGGCGCTCCCGTTTCCTTGCTCCAGCATATCACAATCCTCTCGCTCGCCGCGATCGAACACTTGCACACACAAGAAACACGACAAACACAAGCGTAAAACCCGATATATGCAATTATGTATCAGTCAGAGAAGACACAACTCATGATCATAATGAACAATACGAGTGGAACCATAACCAAAGTCGCTTATCATTAATTCATACAAAGGAAAATACAACCTGGCTCTGACGCTGAATCTTCCTTCGGTGGGTCGTCAGCGAAATACGTCTCGGTAAAGCTTGTCGGGAATGGGGACAAGCCTCTCTCTTCGATCATTAATCTCCTTGCTACTGATTTGGTACTATGAGGACTATTGCAGCATTCTTTAGGCTATGAAGGTTCTTGGAGACTAGCTTGCAAAGGGAAATGGCAAGCTTATATAGATGGTGGAAGGGGAGTTGGGATCCCTACAATCATGGGATTGGCCCTATCCTCAAGGAAGCTTCCATGAGAGGTGGAAAACTACTTCCTCTACATGGAGAACCAGAGCCAAACGTCCCAAATCGATTTACAGTCCAGTTCAGGAGTTTTTTGGAGTCAATATTCCACCATTTATTTTTTAAAAACACTCCTTATTAAGCTTGGTGCGGGTACAACACTGAGACAGTGCACCAGTTGGCGTGCCCTCTTTGGAGGATTTCCCCCATTGGCGCGGGTATGACACTGAGTAGTCACGCTAAGGATAAAAAGGCTATTTTTAGGGTTTTTGACAAGGAGTTGTCTTTAGAGGAATGAAAGTCCATGTCTAGGGGAATGTCATGAAAGTGTTTTCAGATCAGGTCATTGCTCACAGGTCACGAAATAAGCCCTCCAATGTGCAAGATGGGGAATTGCAGGGACGGTGACAAATTTTTGTGTAACAGATGCCCCCTAAAGCATGAGGCCCGAAAGAGAGAGAGGGGTGAAATGTTTTACGAGAATGTGTCCAATTGAGAACATTGTCGTCGGAAAACCTGCGTAGAGAAGTACAACTGATATCTCAAATACATGATATATATGTGGTATGGGCGCAACCATCCATAACAGAGTATACAGGAATTCAGATACAAGGCATGGACGCAACCATCCAATAAGGATCGATAAAAGAGACTTAGGTATGGTCACAACCATCCAATCAGCGAGTCATGTAACCAATCATAATAATCCACAAAATCGCAGCCTGGATTCTAACAAACGAAATCTAGGGTCTTGCGCTCCATCTCATCCCGAACAAAGTACAAGTTCAAGAATGTGAATAAGTGAAGTGAAGTCGAACATGCAAGAACATCGCGATTACAGTGGCAATGATGAAAGTTGTTAATAGGCGCGAAGGTACCACCAATAATAAAAATGGTCCTTAAGGTACTATAGGTACAATATACGACATGTGAATCGGTGAGTCGGCATCAAACACCGTAGAATCACTCAAATCCAATGGAGCAATGATGGCTATTCCGTCGAACGAAGAACACGCCATTAAGGCATGCAGGCTCCAAGGTACCATAAGGGAGTCTCTAGATCAGCTTCCTGGATAATGAGCTGAAGTCGACAGGAAGTGACCTTGATCGAAGGTGGGCCATAATGTTTCCCACATCATCGACACGAGACAAAGGAACATAATGTTTTTTGTGAATCAGGATCATATGAGAATCAGAGGAAGGTTGATACTTTGCAGAGGTCAACTTCTCTTGAACATATTGGCGGCACGACAGTGGATTTGGCAGTATTTGACATCAAAAGATCAAAGGTCATGATGACGAGGCAAAGAGCAGATGAGAGGTCAAAAGAGATCACCCAAACCCACGGAAGCAAGTGAAAAACGAGATGAGATGTCCCCAACCCGACACGAATGCAGACAAGTGCCATGTTCAAGAGCGACATACTGCCGACACGACAATGATGCTGGTTCCATTTTCCCCCACCATTTCTGGTGAGTACCCCAATTATTTTTGATAACAAGCTTGAAGGGGATAACATATGCTTGTAATATAAGTCCGCCCTTTGGGCGAATCCATCCTAGTACATTTAACGAGCCCTAGGAAGGAGAAACTCGAATAACGTCATTTCGACTGAATCCGATGTCATCAGGGTTTAACGAGTCTGACAAAGGAAGAACTCGGCGTCTTTTCATATTTAGAGAGTTTGAAAAGACAGCAGAAAAGTAAACTCCAGCGGTCCCTTTTCGTAAATAGTTCCTCGGACCCGAAAAGGTAGAAAACAATATCCGAGAAAACCTCCTAGTCGCGATAGGCTAGGGTATTCCTTTTTCGTAAATAATCTATCCCAGCCCGAAAAAGGGGTAAACGTATACTGGGTAGATGTCGTTTCACAACCATTTAACGAGTTCAAAACGACAAGAGTCTCGGCAATCTTTTCAATTTTTAAGAGTCAGAAAAGAGCTGAAAGTTGACTCATCCTGAAGGAACGAGTGGTATAAAGGGTAGAAACTGGTTCCGGTAATGGTGGAACTGCTCAAAACAAGTAAAGGTCAAGAGGATGGCTAACAAGACCACTCATCGCAGCGGTTCCTCAGGAACGGGTAAAACAACCAAGTGAAGGCATATGATCGGCCAAGTAGATAATGACGATGGAGTGAGAAAACCAAGGCTCATCTGGAAAAATAGGCTGATAAAATGGCAATCACAAGAGGTAAAATGGGAAAGGTTTCATTTTTACACAAGCTTGAAATCAGGAAACTCTGCTTGAAGTTGGTTTCATTTTTACACAAGCTTGAAACAAAGATAAACTATGCTTGAAATCGGTTTCATTTTTACACAAGCTTGAAACGGAAACAAACTATGCTTGAAAAAGTAAGCATGCCCCCCAGCATGGTGACTCAATTCGAGGTACATGCCCCCCAAGCTTCAGTCCATGCACCTGAGTAAACAGATGGAGGGAGTGAAGGTTCAAGTTACAAGATCTAAGAAAGACTCGACTGGGATTTTACGAGATCTGATCAAAGACTCGAATTGAACAAGAACGTGTTTCATTATTTTAACGAGGTTGACACATTAGAAGAACTATCCTCGGGACACCTTGTTTCATGGTTTAAGGAGCTTGGCACAAGACAAGGAACTCTGCTCCGACAACCTTGTTTCATTTTTTAAGGAGCTTGACACAAGACAAGGAACTTTGCTCCAACAACCTTGTTTCATTTTTTAAGGAGCTTGACACAAGACAAGGAACTGTGCTCCGACAACCTTGTTTCATTTTTTAAGGAGCTTGACACAAGACAAGGAACTCTGCTCCGACCGGCTTGTTTCATTTTTTAAGGAGCTTGACACAAGCAGGCTGTATCAGCCTTTGTATTTCATTTTAAGAGCTTGACAAGTAAAGGAACCGTAATTCTATGAGACTTCATCATAATGAACGAGAATTCAGCGCTTCCAAGAGTTCCACTCCTGATGGAAGGAAAAAATCTTGGAAGTCAGGACCCAATGCCCCCAACACACGATGCACGACAACATCATCACTGAGCACAGGCATGGGGTAGGTAGCCACATAGTTGACCTGCGGTGGGGCAGATACAATGGGTGGATAAAAACCAGGAAGGGATGATGGCGGGCCAGTTGCCACATTAGGACCAAAGAATGAAAGCTGATCAATGGTCACAATCCATCCTTCATGTGGAAAATAGACCACACGAAAAAGGGAGGAGACAAGAGCTCCCATGGCATAGGTGTAATCGCGCCCCAAGATCAGATTGAAATCCAAGGGGCCTGGAGCAATCATCACGTCCATATGGACGGTTTTACCTCCCAAAGTAACAGGTAACCTTGGAAGGATCCCTAATGGTTGACTTGTTCTTCTGTTAAACACCAACAGATTCTGTGTAACAGGCGCAAGCGGCGGCGAGCCAAAAGCTTGCCAAGTAGTTGAGGATAGAACACTAACCGACGCGCCTTCGTCTATAATGGTGCTGGGTATGACCAGACCAAAAGCCTGTACTGTGATCTCGAAAGGCACACAAGACGGGAGGCAGTATCCTGTAAATCGATTCCAATCAAAGGAAGCAACCAAACTACACTTGGTGGGGCTACCATCGAACCGAGATGGTCTTCCCCTAGTGTTACGAAAGAAGAAGGAGCATCCTCCACGGCCTCCATCTCGAAGGTGAGTGGAGTATCCTCCAGGACCTCCATCACGGGAGGCGGAGGAGCAGCTTCTTGAGGTATAGGGACAGGAAAATCTTTCTCCAGTCTAAAGAATCTAAAGAAACAAGAAGAACCTGAGGGGTGTGAGGTTCACTCTCAACGGAAAAGACCTGGTGCGCTGTAGAAGGGGCCAGCTCAACCGATCCCATGACCAATGGTTGGTCAGGGATGGATTCCTAAATTTGAATTTCCGAGGGAGCGGGATTGACCAAAGATGACTCTTGACCAATCATAGGATCAGCTGGTGGAGGACTCAAAGAAAGCCGATTATAACCAGCTGGAAGGCATGGTGTAGAACTGGTTGAGTTGCCCAAAACTCTCTTGGCTTCATCCATATACGGACAAAGGTGAATGGCATGGTGCCCTTCACACAACTTGCAGGGATTGGTAATCTTACCCTGCTTCTTAGGAGCCTTTCTAGTACCAGTTGAAGACGTGCCCCCAATCTGACTCCCGGAGGCCAAAGGCAATGGCGGACGACCATTGGACCATACTTCAAGCACCTTGGGAATGCCAGAGCAGTCTCGAAGCAGATGGTCTCCTGTGCACAACATGCAAGGGAACTTGACTTTCCGTGGAGGGTTGGAAGGTTTGTCAAGAAGAGACATTTTAGAAGCAGTAGCTGCACTCTTAGCCTCTCGCTTATCATACTTCTTCTTCTTTGTCTTCTTCTTCTTCTTCTTAGCCACCTGGTTACTCAAATCTAGACTTTCACTAGGCGAAGTAGAAGAGGAGGATGCAGAAACAGGCGAAGAAGGGGAGAGGTCCACCTTAGGATCAACATGATGTTGTTCAGGCGGAGGAACTGATTGAACAGTAGCCGAGACATTCGGAACCACAGAAGTTGAAAACAACCAAACGGACAACCCAACAGTTAACCCAGGAAGGGACAACGTTGCCATATAAGGAGTGCCAACATTTCCAAAAGGAGGAAAAGGACCAGGATTCCCTTCGGAGGGGATTCCTTGGTTGGTAAACTCCGGAAAAGTTGCCATCAACAACTCAAAACCAGACACAGGATAAAAACCAAGGCACACAATCAAATGACCAACAAGCAAACTCTAAAAGGGCATGTGATCACGGGTGATTTATTTTACCACATTGAAACTTAGAAACTTCACATTTTCATGTTTTAAGAGTCTAGAAATAGATGAAAGGTGACTCTATCTCTTTTAGTTTTGAAGCAAGCATGAAAGGACAAGAACTTGGTGATATTTTCAAATTTAAGGAGTTAGAAAAGATCAAAATGACTGCTCAGGAATACTAGGCATAGGGTGTACCAAATAACCGTGAACTGCAATATACACCTTGGTTTCAAAATGAAAGAGAAATCAACCAAGGACTTGACGTACGTGCAGGAAATCTCCCTGAATGCTGTGTTTGGTGTATCACGGGTATAGGGCGGCAGACTCGGCTTCCTATGGATAAAGGATAGAAACCTAGTGGGGTCTCCCTTTATATACGCGACGGTACGGGGAGCACAAGTCCGTACTAGTGCTGTCTAAAGCCAAGAGGCGAACGACAGCTACTAGGTTTAACGACGCCGGAACACGTCTCTAACCTAGACCTCTAAATATTTCGTTAATGTTTCAATGTTGCCTTAGGTTAATTCAATAAATTTTATGGTTGATCTTCAATTATGTCTCGGTTTCAAGGCCCTACCGTATGTCATCTGACAATCTCCTGTATGCAGCTATATGAGAAAAGAAAACTTTTCAATTCGATGAATGCTATCTAGTTAAGGGAAGAGCTTCAAACAATGATGCAACAAACAACAACACTGAAAATGAAACTTTTCCAAACTAGATGACTTTCACTATCCAAAAGTAATTTCAAACATTCAACGATGCAAATAATGCAATGTAATCTATGCAAAATCCTCTTTTTCGAAAACTATGCAATTGTAATCTATGCACAATTTCCTTTTCCTTTTCAAATTATAAGAATGCACTCAATGCATTTTTCGATGAAATGAGAATCTACTTAATGCATGATTTTAATAAAAGAGAATGCAATCAAAGCAATTTCTAGTTTTCAATCATTAAACAATGTAATCTAAGTTCAATGATGGATCTCAAAAAATACTTTTCAATGCAATGTGATCTAATGCATTTTAACGAAAAGCAAACTATGAGACGAAAACTAAAAGAACGCAAATCTTCTTAATGAAAGGATGAAAGCAAAAGGGATGCAATCAAACACTAAGAATGCAATCGTTGTTTCAAAACACTTTGTAACGAAATTCCTCAAAAGGTGACAAAACACAAAGAGGACTTCCAAAGAATGAGATCAAAACAAGGCATTCATTCCCTTTTACATCAAACAATCATGGAAAGAAGACATTCCAACCAATGAGCAATGTAATCTATGCTCATACAGTGAAAAGACCGGAAGGGAAAGACACACTGGTGAAGGATTTAGGGAAAAAAATCTCAATTTTCACACACCCTGAAATTGGCACGACTTTATCATTGACAACTAGCACCAACTGGTGCAACTTGCACACTGACAACTAGCACCAATGGCAAATTGGTGCGGGTTTCTAACTGACAACAAGCGCCAATGCCTAAAAATGAAAAAAAAAAAATTTCTCCCATCCAAGACCAGACTCACCACTTCAAGAAGAATCTAAAACAAACCCAGAAGCAAAGTACTGACTAAAATAAACTTCTGAACAAGGGTAAACCCTAGCACCTATAGGAGATGGTGCGACTGTATGGCTGCAATCTGCACCAGACGGGGGGATGGCGCGCGTGATGAATTGGAAACCGGCGCCAATTGGCGCAATTGTCAGGCTGGAAACCGCGCCAATAAAGCCAACCATGAAAAGATGAAAATTCAGAAAAAGAGATGTCAGATCTAATCCTCGAGGGGGTGAACAGAGGTTTTACACTAGAAAAAAGTAAACCAAAAGAGCTGATCAAGCAAACAAAGATAAAAATTTGATCGAAAAGACAAGACAATACTCCAAATCAACGATCCCTAGTGGAGTCGCCAATTTTTTATAGAGGTAAATCCCCTCTACGGACAGAGGCGATCCCTACTAGCCCAGATCGGGTCTAGCAACAATCGTATCATGCTAAGGTGAAAGTTCCTAATTGCAATAGACCAACTTGCGATGAAGGCCTACCTCGAGTCCAACGCTTTTGTTCGTAGAGAAGATGGTGCTCCCGTTTCCTTGCTCCAGCAGATCACAATCCTCTCTCTCGCCGCGATCGAACACCTACACACACAAGAAACACGACAAACACAAGCATAAAACCCGATATATATTCAATTATGTATCAGTCAGAGAAGACACAACCCATGATCATAATGAACAATACGAGTGGAACCATAACCAATATTCGCTTATCATTAATTCATACAAAGGAAAATACAACCTAGCTCTGACGTTGAACCTTCCTTCGGCGGGTCGTCAGCGGAATACGTCTCAGTAAAGCTTTTCGGGAATGGGGACAAGCCTCTCTCTTGGATCGTCAATCTCCTTGCTATGGATTTGGCACTATGAGGACTATCAAAGCTCTTGCAGCATTCTTTAGGCTATGAAGGCTCTTGGAGAATCTTGGAGACTAGCTTGCAAAGGGAAATGGCAAGCTTATATAGATGGTGGAAGGGGAGTTGGGATCCCTACAATCATGGGATTGGCCCTATTCTCAAGGAAGCTTCCATGAGAGGTGGAAAACTACTTCTTCTACATGGAGATCCGGAGCCAAATGTCCCAACTCAATTTAGAGACCAGTTCAGGAGTCGGTTAAAGTCAATCTTCCACCATTTATTTTTAAAAAACACGCTTTATTAAGCCTGGCGCGAGTGCGACTCTGAGACAGAGCGCCAATTGGCGCACCCTCTTTGAAGAATTCCCCCCATTGGTGCAGGTATAACACAGGCTAGTCGCGCCAAGGATGAAAAGGCTATTTTTAGGGTTTTTCACAAGGAGTTGTCTTCGAGAGGAATGAAATTCCATGTCTGAAATTTCATGAAAATGTTTTTAGATCATGTCACGCTCACGGGTCACGGAATAAGCCACTCCTATGTGCGGGACCCCAGGGAATTGTAGGAGACGGTGACAAATTGTTATGTAACAACTACAGGTATGAAGGTAAATAAATTGGTTTTGAAGTTGTGGTTGCAGGATGAAGGAAAATTCGATTGGGCATGGAGTCATAAGGATGTTTAGTAACCATTCACAAAAGACAAACAAAGTAACCGAAAATGTATGATGTACGCAAACTCCCTGGATCTTATAAATCTATTATGGTATGGATGAGATGAATGAGAGTGAGGATCTATTAAATATAAAGCTAGATTAGAGTACTACCGGTAAATTCCACTCATAAATTCTTGTTAATAATTAAGAATGAGAATCCATGCAAAAAATTGAAGGAAATACAAATTGACAAAGAGGGAAACATCACCATTTTTCTTCCACAAGAATCCTAAAATAAAAATGTCAATGTAATATTGAATAGATTACTTCAGTTTGAATTCCATAACTTACAATAAAAAGAAAGGTCTTCCTTTACTTCACAATCGACCCTTTTTCCATTCAAGATCATGTTCTATATACAAAAAAATGTTTTTAGATCCCATGAGGTCAAAAACAACCTATTCCAAGATGGAACATAGGCAAGTAAAACCACTAATATGTAAAATAGGAGAGCATCTTTAAATTTCACCTAAAAAATTAACTATACTCCTAATGCATCGAATTTTTTTAAGACCATCATGGATGAGACATTCACATTGATGAAAATGTATACTTACATAATAAAATCATTCATTTTTCTACCTGAGGTGAAAATTTGGTGTAAAAACATAAATTGTTTTTGTGCGAAGCACCTCTTATGCACAACACCTCCTGTGCCCAACAAATGAATTGCTTCTCGTTTGACTTCATAAAATATTTGCATTGTGATCAAAAATCCCTCGTATATGTATTTTTTAATGTAATAAAGATACATATGCCCCGCAGATATCAAATTTTTTTCAAAAATGTGATCTTCAAGAAACCCTAGTTGTGTTGCTCATTTTGTGCACAACACGTGTGGGTAGCACTGTCAACTTTCTTTTTCATTGGTTTTCTCTTCCTCAACTACCTCCACTAGTAAGTCTAGCTTATTTCTCTTCTTCTTTTTCCTTACTTCCTTTAATTCAACAATTATTTTCATCATTAACCTATGCCTTCTCTTTATGACTAGGTTTTGTACATACAAGCTCTTCACTTCCCTATGCAAGGGAAAAGTCCATTTCAGTTTGTGTTTTACTTTTCAAATAGTAGTCAAATAATCCTCCAGCTCTGTAAACAAAACCATCTTATCCATATAGTATTTATCTTTAATATGATCAACCTAATGTTGCAGGCCTTCAATATGCTCTGGTATCTTCTCATATTTATTTTGTTCATTTAAAACCATAAGTTGCACAGTCTCCTTCTCTTTCTCTTGTACCTTAGAAATATACCTAGTATTAGGTCTCCTTGAAAATTGAATGTGCTCTTTTATCTTATCATTATAAAAAACCACTTTACCCTTTCCATTGACATGAGATGGCATTGTTTCTTTTGGCACTATAGGTCTTATTTACTTGTTTTCCTTCTACAAATAAGCTACAATCACCTATGTGGTATCGAGTTGATCCTTCAATTCTTTGATTTTTTTTTATCTTTATTATCTTTATGCTTGAACTCAATGATTTCATCTTTGGCCTTTTTCAACTTCTTATTCATCCTCATGAAAGTAAACTTCCCTTCATCCACCTTTTCTTCCTACACTATCTTCCCTTCTTGAATTTGAAAATTTTTGGATGAGGATCTTGTAACCATGGTTGCTGGTGTTTTTTCTTTACCAACCTGTTCCTTATCATTCTTTATCCCTTAAAATTAACAACAATTGGTGTGGCTTCAACAATAGGTGAGTCTTCATTAGATTGAACTATTTTTTCCAGGATGGTCTTCTTCAGTTGTCTATTGTCTTGTTTTTTTTGTGATATAACCAAGTGAGCTTGCATATATTTCTCATCAGTAGAACCTGTTCATATTTTCATTTCCTCAGGCTCAGCAAATTCTCCACCTAATTTCTCCAAAGTTAACCTTTTAGTAGCTACCTTTGTGAGTGGTTTTCTTGGCACTGGAATCTCTACTACTTCTGGTGGAAAAGGTCTCTGTAACAAGCAAGATTGGCAAAGTCCGATCACAGAGTTAACATCATTTCAACCAACTTTGGGATTCTAGGATCTAGCCCTCCTGAATCCGGAGAGGGATCTCTCCAATATGTACAAATATGGATATTGTCTTTGAAGTTTGGGGTGATGATATTAGGCTAGTTATGAAGGCCAAGGGTTTTGTTTGGTTTTCTTAGATGGTTGAACATAGTTGCTGTATGAGACGGAAAGATATATATGCAAATAGGTTCAAAGGTGAGAAGTTGCAAGTAAACTAAAAAGCTTTGATTCTAAAGAAAGATGATGGCAAGTTTCCAATCCATTGGGCTATGGAGACATAAGGGAATTTAATTGAAACAACCAGGTTCAAGATTAATCTATGGGGCAAGTCATCTAGGCCTAAGGATCTCTTTGAAGTTTGATTTATGGAATGGGGTGATACAACAAGAAAGGGAATCAACAGATGCAGAACAAAGAGTAGCCCAGGATCTGGTAAGTACTTTGAAACTAGCCAGCCTTTGACCAGGCACTTAAGAAAAACATAGAAGCAAACTAGGATCTGGTAAGTGCTTTGAAACTATCCAGCCTTTGATACACTTCTAAAAGAAAACAGATTAAAACAAAGGGAAACTTGAAGGCAACCTTTGGAACAGAAACTAGTGGGCAGGGCTCACCTTTCTCCTCATCTTAGTTCTCCTTTACTTAGTTACTTCCAAGACAATCACCAAGATAACACAGAATGGCCCAAGATCTGATAAGTACTTTGAAACTAGTCAGCTTTTGACACATCCTAGGGGAAACAGACAAATAGTTGAGCAAACAAGAAAGGGACTCAGGGCTAACCTTTGATTTCCTCAATTCATTCCTTACACAACATATATGAAAGTAACATTCAAAAACAACATTCAGCAGTGACGAAAAGATGAGGGAACGCCAGCATCTCTGTACTTAGACTGGATTAAATCATTTCTAAATAACACAATAAGAAGAAAAACATTGGGATAAAGATTTTTCAGCCAAAGAAGGTCACTGGTGTGCAGCAAACTCTAACAATGTTTAAACTGTTCTTTATAGTAGAAAATGAAACAAATTGAAAACAAAAATAAAATAACAAGTTACAGTGAGAATAACATCACCATCAGCATAGACCAGGATCCCATAAATCAACTTGTATTGATTGCTTCAAACTGGTTACAATCTTCAAATCCAGTGTTTTAATCCATCTCTTTTCACAATCTAACCTATCTGTTACAAGCAGAGCTCCAAGAGCCCATGAAACCACTATTTACAGTCAAGAGTTTTCCACTCAGAAATAGCTACAGCGCTTCAGCAATTATATTGACAACCAACTAATCCAACCCTCACTCATCTTCTACTGAAGTATTTATAGAAGGATGAGGAGGTGAGATCTGTTTTAAAAGATCTCAAACACAATCAATGCAGAATTAATGTCTTCCTGACCCCGAGAGGTTCGATGAAGAAATTCTACAGGTGTTACATTGCATTAATGTGTTTATACTTTAATAAGTAAGCTCGAAGAGAGCTTATATTGACCTTTGAGGCTCTGCGTACTGTTAGGGTTACTGCAGACGTTCTGTCGTTGAAATCCGGTGCAGTAATAACTCCTTTGGTTGTTCGAGGCATAATATCTGATCCTGTTCAATAAATTCATCCTCTGTTTGGGTTTTCTGAGGCAATAGGTGGCACTGTGGTGGTTGAGGAATCAATTCGCCTCAAAGTATGGCGGTGAAAGCGATCTGACTGATGAACGCCTTTAGGTTTTGCTTTAATCCGCGTTCAGAACCGGGAATTAGGCTTTTGATAATCGTCTTAGCCGTAATCCCCGCCAATCTTCTCACAAAAACCACTGGTCTGGTTCATTTTATCTTTAACCTGATACTCTTTCTCTGCTCTGATTTTTGGCGGCCATCTTCAAGCTTTGCAGGGACGTGCGGTAACCAAAGCTCATGAAACTTTGTAAATATCTCTGTTCTTCTCCGTATGATCAATTCCATGGACAAACCGGGAGGATTGGAGTCGTCACTCTCATCCTTCAGATTTCGTAGAAATACGAAGAAAAAACCCTTTGAAAACCTGCAAAAAACAAGAAAAATGAGGAAATCCTGCGTTATATGGGCAAACTGCATCGGAGGGCGTGCGGGTGGATGGAGAAATCGGAACCGTTGATCGTATCGCGATCAACGGTCGGGAGTAATTTTGAAGAGTCAATGGGACAAAGGTGGACCTTTCAATGGAATCAGGAGAATAAAGGAGAGCCGTCGATCTACGGAGATCGACGGTGGGGATCGGCTATCGAATGCGCAAGAAAAGAGTTATCGGGCGGGCGAGTTTGTTAACAGGTGAGCGGGAAAGGAAAATAGGGACCGTCGGATAGGAGGATCTAGATCCGACGGCAGGGATGAATCCCGCTGCGGGGCCACGGGACAAAGCTTAACGCGCGGGGAAAAAACTTGACACGGCGGTTTTGGAGTGAGGTGGAAGACACGTGTCGGCCAGCGGGTGGAATCGCTGGCCGACGGGGGGAAACCGTTTTAACGCGAAAAGCGGTGCGGGCACAAAACCACGGGTTTTTGGAAACAGGCGTCGGGGACCGGGGGGGGTCCACCAGGGGAAGATTGACTCCGCGCCGTTGATCTGTGGGGCAGATCAACGGCGGAGTTTTAATAATATTTTCTTCGTTGGAAAAATAAAACAAACCCGTTTTCGCATTTTACAAAGGTTTTCAATGTTTTTTGGGTAATGTATTATTTCCGAGGTTTAAGCGCCTGGCGGGTTTAGCACGCGGTTCCGGCGTGGGGATATATGGAGGGAGAAACGGAAAGGGGCTTAGCCTGAGGGGCTAAAACCTAACGCATAGAAACACATGTTTTTCTACGGTTTTAATGATTTTTTGCAAAAGGGGAAGGGTTCCGATAGGTCAAAAAGTGGGTTTTTGACCTTAAGAAATGAGGTTTAATAGAGGAACAAGGAATATAAAAGGGTTTGATGGGGTTTTTATGGATAAAAGAAAACTTGAAGGAAAGAGGAAAAGATGGAAGGAGGGGAGAGAAAAAGGAGGAGGATGCAGCAATATTTCACTTGGATTTTTATGGAACAACAGAGGCAAAGATGAGGAAAGTATAAGGACCCAGCAGTTCATGACCTTGCCAATCAGACTTCAAGCACCAACAATTTCAGGCTTGAATTTGTTTCTTGGAGGCTGCAAAGAATATTTAGCCACCAGCTGATATATTTTGAAAAATATAGGTGGCTAACAGTGGCTCCACTTGGGGATGGCGTCTTCTTGAAGATGTCAAGAATTCAGATTTGATTTCTCTGGGATGCTGACTAGTGTCTGATGTCTGATCATTCTCTCTTGCTTTTCTTCTGGACAAAGCAAGGTCAGTTATGAAAGAAAGCTGAATTACATCAATACAACTTCTACCTACCCCGATCCTACTGATCTAACATTTTTTCTTCAGCAGAGTGCATTTGGATTGGCAAACTCTTAACAAAACATTTTATTCTTTTGAAAGCAGTAAATCTAATCTACTTCTACTCCTTATTTCTCCCCGAACTCAGATTAAACAGTTGAGTTCGGATATTCCTCTACCTATTCTACTGTTTGCTGGGATTAAATAGTCCAACAAACTTTCATTCTCTAAATTCGACAGCAGAAATTTAAAAATAGCTAAGCCAAGATTGAGCTGTGTGACTTGCTATGATCTATGGCATAAAGACAAGCTGCACATAGATTATTATTTGCAGAAAATTTTAAATCAAAACAGAAGGCTTAAGATCTGAAAGTTTCTTATTATGGCCTTCTTTTTTCCTTTCAGCTCTGTTTTTGCTTTTTCGTTGAGCTATGTCTTCCTTTCCTTCTGGTTCAAGTTTTAAGCTGATTAGAACCAGGTCTTCACATTCTTTGACTCAGAATTTAAAACGGCTTTGAGTCTTTGCTTTGGAAACTTTGGTTCAGGTTTTGAGTTTGTTTGAACTTTAATTTCTACCCTACCCTATCTACTGATAAGCCAAGATTAAACAGTTTGGCAAATCAAATTTGCTACCCTATCAGCAGAAAATTGAAAGCTAATCAGTCAAGATTAAACAGTTTGACCGATTAGAAGTGTGTTTGAAGGAGTGGCATTTAGGCTTGCACACTTTCGGATTCATTTCTCTTTTTGGCATGGGGCCTTGCCTTTCTTGTTTTTCATTTCTGCCCTCTTTTCTTTCTTTCTTTGTTTTTTGTATTTTTTGATTTTTCATAGCTTTAAATGCAAAGATGGATGAAGTATTTACAATGAAAAAGGTGAAAAGGCTTCAGAACATGAAATAATTTTTAAGAAAGATAATGCTTGAGCATCCTGCCATTGACAGGACCCCCAAACAATTCTGCTCCACTCAATTCTTGTAAGAAAAATGCATTGTTCCCAGCAACTGAATGAATGGAGTAAGGGCCAAGCCATAGATTGTCAAATTTACCATGATTTCCCTTGTCTTCTCTTTTGGAATCCCACCTTAAAACTTTGTCCCCAACTTTGAAATTACTGGCCTTTGTTCTTCTGTCAAATATCTTCTTAATATTGTCTTGCTTCTGTAATGCTTTGTTGTACACTTCCTCTCTGGTCTGCTGAAGATGGATGGTATGATTTATTCTTCTGATTATGTCATTTTCTTTAGTCTGGAGCTCTTGAATTATTTTCATAACTGGTACACCAAGACTGCTAGGAAAAATTGCCTCTGTACCATACACAAGCTGGAAAGGTGACATACCAATGGATCTCTTCAGAGTCAGTCTGTCAGCCCACAGTGCATGGACTAGCTTTGTGTGCCAAGACTTCTTATTGTCTTCCAACAGTTTCTTTATTATGTTCACTAAGCTTTTGTTGGAAGACTCTGCAAGACCATTACCTTGAGGGTAATAAGCTATGGAGTGCCCCAATGTTATTTGATACTTATGACAAAATTCAACCATTTTCTTTGACCCAAATGCTGCTGCGTTATCTATGATGATCTTGGTAGGACAGCCAAATCTGGATAGGATGTTGGTTTCTATGAATTTAATGATGACTGAATCATTGGCCTGTCTACAAGGAATGGCTTCTATCCACTTAGTGAAATAGTCTGTGGCAGTAAGGATCCATCGGTGCTGAGGAGAAGATGATGGGTGGATTTCTCCTATGAAGTCGAGTCCCCACTGTTGAAAAGGGGCTTCAACGGTAATTGGATGCAGAGGAAGGGGTAGCAATTTTCTCTTGCCTTCAAACAATTGGCATTTATGGCAAGTAGTTGTCAGTTTGTGCACATCAGGAAACAGAGTGGGCCAATAGAAACCAGCCCTCAAAATTTTGTTGGCTGTTGACTTCCAGTATAAATGGCCTCCACACTCTCCTTCATGGAATTCCTGCTTAATTTTTTCTGCATCAAACTCAGGCAAACATTTAAGCAATATACCACTAGCATTCTTCCAATAAATACATTTATCAATAATGCAATAGTTTACAGCTTTTAACTTTAGGAATCTTGCCTTTGTTTTAGATAAACCAGGAGGTGTGTTTAAATTAAGCAAAACATAAACAATATCAGTATACCAAGGAGAATTCGCAAAATAATCTTCAACAATAGGAGTTGAGAATTCTTCCTGGTCATCCAAAGTATTTATCATATTAATATCAAGAACTTCACAATTTGATTCAGCCATTAGCCTGGCTAGACCCTGACCTTTGATAAGCTTTGTGGGTTTAATCTCTAAATCATATTCGAGAATAACAGCAATCCACTTACCTCTCTTACCATCTGGATCCTGGGTTAAAATGTCTTTTACCACCGAATTTGGGACAAAGGCAATGATATGTGAGTGAAGGATGTATACCCTGAAGTCTTTCAAAGCTTTCACCAGGGCAAAAGCCTGTTTTTCCATAATATTATACTTCAAAGGGGCATCCCTCAATGCCTTGCTGAAGAATGCAATGGGCTGCTCTTGTCCTTGTGGGTTTTTCTGTAAAAGGACAGCAGCTATAGTATGTTCTGATGCAAATGAGAAGATATAAAAGTCTTTCGAGAAATCTAGACTTATGAGAACTGGTGTTTTGGTTAATGCTTGTTTAACCAGTTCAAAGGATGTCTTTGCTTCTGCGGTCCATTTCACCCCTTGCTCCCTTTTCAACATGTTTGTGATATTCCTAAGGAGCTCAGCCAAGTTTGGGATGAACCTTCTTAAAAAGTTAATCTTTCCTATGAAAGACTGAAACTCTTTGATATTTCGAGGATGAGAGATTTGCAATATGGCTTCAATCCTCATGGGATCTATCTTTATACCCTGCTCTGAAATGATATGTCCAAGAAGCTTACCTTCTTGGAGTCCGAATAAGGTTTTCTTGGGGTTCAAAGATATCCCAAACTTTCTGCATTTCTCGAAAACTTTCCTCAAGTGTTCTAAATGTTCTTCATCTGTTTTTGAAAACACAGTTACATCATCAAGATATATAATGATGAAGAAGCCTAATTCCTCCTAGAATGCTATGTCCATGGCTCTTTGAAAGGTTGCTCCCGCATTCATTAAACCAAAAGGCATTTTCACATACATGAAAGTGCCCCACGGCGTAGTAAAGGCTGTCTTTAATTGATCATCAGGGTGAACTAGGATTTGGTTATACCCCGAATAGCCATCTAGCAAAGAAATTCTTTTAGACCCTACTACCCTTTGTAAAATATGATCCATCTTGGGTAAAGGGTAGTTATCTTTTAATGAAGCTTTGTTTAAGTTTCTGAAGTCTATACAAAGCCTGATTTCTCCAGTCTTTTTCCTGACCGACACCAGATTAGATACCCACTCAGAATATCTAATAGGGACAATAATACCAGCATCATGCATTTTCATAATTTCCTTCTTAACCAATGGCAACTGGACAGGGTTTATTTTGCGCAGTTTTTGTTTGAATGGTTTTTGGTTTTCTTTAAGAGGGATTTTGTGCTGTATTATTTCAGTGCCATAGGACTTGAGATCTTCGTAACTCCATGCAAAAACATCAGAAAATTCTTTAAACAGCTCCAAATATCTAAGTTTAATGTGAGCCGGTAAAGTTCTAGACAGTTTAATCAATCTCGGTTTCTCCTCATTGCCTATATTACATTCTTCCACTTCAGTTTCCACAGGTTCCAGTTTTGGTTTGTTGGCCACATCATCAAAATCAAACAGTTCTTCTAGGGGGGCCAAACCCTTGGGCAGACTATCAGTACTAGAATGCAGAGTTTCCATTTCTTTTGTTTCAGGTTTTGGACTTGATTCTGTTTGGTGCGTGGGCATGATAGTCTGAAGGTTTATATCTACCAGCTGTGGAGATGGTTCTTCTTCACCAAGAAAATTTTCTTCACTGCAGTCTGAATCATAATCTGAATCTGAACTATAGGGTTCAAACTCATTTCTGAATTGCATGAAGTCTTCTATTTGTTTATCTCCATCGAATACCTGCCAATACTTCTTGTTATCTGGGATAGCTGGTCTGAATTTTATCTGAGAGGTGTCATCATACAACATTGGGCAGGTTCTAGCAGCAAAGGCTAAATTGTGGGCTGCAATGTTTTTCTTCCTTGGGACGAAAGATAAGGTGTACTCCTCAAAAGTTTTCAAAAGATCAATGACATCATTCCTGTAGGCCCTAAGTCTGGGGTGATTTGCGTTATACTCCCCATTGACTTGCCTAATGATTAATTCAGAATCCCCATATACATCGATTCTCCTGGCACCTAGTTTTTTTAAAAGATGCAAGCCCAAGAGGAGGGATTCATATTCTGCTATGTTATTGGAACACTGAAAGTTTAGTTTGCATGAAATGCATTCTGTATTATCGTTTTCAGAGTTAGTGATCCAGACACCTGCACCTGCATTTGTTTTGGTGCACGACCCATCAAAATACATAGTCCAGAGAGGCTGATTTTCAGTTTGAGGAATGGACTTTGTATTGTTTGATTTCCCAAGTTTTTCATCAGGTTGAGGATTGTCATTCTGACTGTCAAGTTTTGAGCTCACAGGATTGATAACTAGGATTTCCAGATCTGTGTTAAATTTGCTAGGACTTTCAGACACAGTATATTGTTCTGGAAATTCGGCATCATTTTCCTCCTTTTTAACCCCAGCCATGGACTCTTCAGGAATAATTTGTTCAGTGAGTGTTTCATTATTGAACATGATAAAAGAATCAAGGCTCGTGTTTATAGCATAGAGTGGGGAGTTTTGAGGCCGATCCTGACTTGTCACTGTGTACTGCATGTGTGATTCCCTGTAAAGTCTCCTAGTCTGATTAAAAATAGGGATAGTTGCATAAGTCATATCCATCTGCATGGTTCCCTGCAGTTTAGCACCCCAAGATCTTGATAAAAGCATTCCATACTTTGGGGGGACATCAGCCACAACAACATCCATGACTAAACACTTGGCTGGGATCTGGGCTAAGTTAACACAGAGATCCTTTATCAAACCTAGACATTTAACTTTGCTGGAGTCAAAAGAATATAAATCTTTATAAGGTCTGGTAATTTCAAGACCCAGGCTTTCCATTACTGCTTTTGGCATTAAATTATGGGAAGCGCCTGAGTCAAGCATAGCATTGTGCAGAATTTTGTCATGAATGTTTAAGCTTACATAAAAGGGAGGGATAGGACCCTCCTGGAACTTTCCTTCAATCTCGGGACCAAAAATAAGCTCTGGTTGGTCATCATTAAGGTTGAGGGTGTCTTCATTATTTTCTAAGTTCAAAGCCTTCAAAATTTTGGACCTATATACAGGCTGGGCAGACAACTCAATTAAAGGGACAGAGATTTTGATCTTTGAGATTTCCTGTTCCAGGCTGAAAAGGTTTAGATTCTTCAGAGCATTAACTTCAGCCTTGTTTACTGCCCCTTTATCAGCAATAACAGCTTGCTGATTTGGTTTATCTACAATTGAAGCAGTTATTTTTGCAGGAGCACTAACTGAGGTGCTAGTACTACTAATGTTTGCACTGTGTTTTTCGATGTTTTGAGTGTCTTTCTCTTTATCTTTACCAGAATCAACAACCACCGTTTTGTCCTTTTGTTTGATTGTCTTAGCCTTGGGTGTAGCGTTGTTTTGAGAAGGTTTGTCAGAGGTTTTATTGTTGGGTGTTTGTTGATTAGACCTACTTCTGAGTTCATATTCCCTTAAAGGTTCTATGACAGCGTTCTCCATGTTTTGGTAGTTGTTTTCAGCATCATCTCTTCTGTCATCATAAGGTGTATAAAGACCTTGTTTATTGTCATAATGAACCTCAAAGTCATCATCACCTATCCCAAATAAGTTTATATCATCTTCCTCTGTTATTTCATTTGTTTCCTCAACCTCACTTAAAAAGTTCTGATGGAAGGGAGGGATGATCTGCTGATCATCTTCCCTGGGTCTGTTAGGAGGCTGATTTCGTCTAAAATTCTGATTCTGGTTTTGATTTTTGTTTTGAGGAGCATTTTGATTTATACTCGCTTGCGCCCTCTCAAGAATGCTCATTTTCTTCATCATTTCTCCCATCATTCTTTCCATCTTTGAGCTTGAAGTGGAAGGGGTGGATTCCTCTCTAAAAGACACTTTCTTTTCAGCTTTCATCCTTGCTCTTTTCTCCATAAGGTTCACCTCTACAGAAAGGGCACCTCTTTGCATATCTTCAAGGGTTGCAAAGACTCTTTCTCTGAGTGAATATGTCATGTCTGGGTCAAACCCTTCAAGAAATTTGTTTAAGGCTGATCCCTGAGGAGGTTTCAGTTCAGGGGAAAGTGCATTATACACACTGTTGAACCTGGTACAATAAGCTTGTACACTTTCCCCCGGGTTCCTATGGAGATTGTTGTAGTCAGCAAGGACTTGGAGAGGGTTTTTCCTTACTTCCCATTTGTTTAAAAAAATTTGATGGAAGGCTTGAAGGTCGTTGATACTATGGGGGGTTAATCCTTTAAACCATTTTCTCACATCTCCCCCCAAACTTTGAGCAAACAATCTAATTTTGACAGATTCATTATCAATTTCATTTCTGTCTAAGTAGTCATTCATCTTGTCCACATGTTGAGATGCTGTTGTGGTATTATTAGCATCATATAATGGAATTTTGGACTGATAGTCCTGTGGAAGATTGACTAATGGTACAGGAAGGACTAAGGGAGCATACCATGCTGCCATGATATGTGGTGGGGGTTGGTTTACAAGTGGAGGTGTGGGTTGAAGTGGAGTGGTTTGGACAGTGGATGAAGGATGAACATAATTGGATGGAACAACAGTAGATCTCTGAGCTGATCTTGGGTGAGAGACACCTAAATTATGTAAGAAATGTAAATCAGGTGGTGTTGATTCTCTATTCCCTAGAGTCCCACTGGTTTCGGGAGATAGAAGGGTAGGCTCAGAATCTAATCGATCTAAATCACCAAATGACCTAGTTCTGAACGGATTTAATAGGTCAATTTGTGATTCCCGAAGAGCTGCAAGGTTTTCAGGGACTGAATTGGCTCTTATGAGTGGTCTGAAGATAGTAGAGGATTGTACCCAAGGAGACTTCCTAAGAATTCTTTCTGGGTTGTCCACTATTTCGGGAGGATCTGGGTCAGGATGGGCTCTAGTATGAATCTTTTTAGGAGCCACAATTTTTATGGGGTTAGACCCAATCTAAACAACAAAAGTTCAACCAGATATGACAATCTTTAGACGGTTAACTAATCTGTTTTCTCAATTCGAATCCTACAGTCCTTTAACTGAGTTTGAATGATTTTATAACGACAAGGGTTCTTTCCAGTGGAGTCTTAAGGCCTGTTCAGGATGGTGGAGTCGCCAGGTGGAAGGTTCAGAGTGTTTTCAAAGGAATGCACTGTCCACCACAGTGTTTGTGAATCATTCTTCTTCAAGGATATCTCAAAACACAACAAACTCTAACCAGAGATTGACTGGGAGGGCATTCACTAGATGTGTCACCCCTTAAAAGAGGATGAGATCTAGAGGCTGCCTGGCCCTTTCCAGACTCTGTCTAAGAGTATAGAGTAAAACACATCAAAGTCGTATACAGATATCAAAACTAGTGTTTTACTACCAATCTACAATGTTTTTGGTATTTTCGGAATTGTTTATATTTGTGGTCTCTTGAAAGAATGTCCTAGCTTTGCCTCAAAACTTAGCTAAGGTTAAGAAACAAAGACAGTCTACCCTTGTGGCTAAGCTAGCTGATTTTCCAAGGTTAGATAAAGACTTAAAAGAACCCTAGGATTGACCTAGTTTGTCACTGATCCAAACAAGTTTTATCGTGATTACCATTCTTTGGTGGTGCTTGGAAAGGCTGCTTTTTACTCTCAAAATGATTATATGAGGATCCTGAGGTAAGAGTCCCCAGTGGAGTCGCCAGAAATGTTAGGTCTCTGTAACAAGCAAGATTGGCAAAGTCCGATCACAGAGTTAACATCATTTCAACCAACTTTGGGATTCTAGGATCTAGCCCTCCTGAATCCGGAGAGGGATCTCTCCAATATGTACAAAGATGGATATTGTCTTTGAAGTTTGGGGTGATGATATTAGGCTAGTTATAAAGGCCAAGGGTTTTGTTTGGTTTTCTTAGATGGTTGAGCATAGTTGCTGTCTGTCTTGGATGGTTGAACATAGTTACTGTCTGAGGCGGAAAGATCTATATGCAAATAGGTTCAAAGGTGAGAAGTTGCAAGCAAACAGAATAAGTTTCGATTCTAAAGAAAGATGATGGCAAGTTTTCAATCCATTGGGCTATGGAGTCATAAGAGAATTTAATTGAAACATCCAGGTTCAAGAGTAATCTATGGGGCAAGTCATCTAGGCCTAAGGATCTCTTTGAAGTTTGATTTATGGAATGGGGTGATACAAAAAGAAAGGGAATTAACAGATGCGGAACAAAGAGCAGCCCAGGATCTGGTAAGTACTTTGAAACTATCCGGCCTTTGACCGAACGCCAAGAAAAACATAGAAGCAAGCAGGATACGTAGAGTGCCCGAAACTATCTGACCTTTGATACACTTCTAAGCAGTTAAAAACGAGAAACTTGACAACAGAGCGGTAGTGGTGAGGCTACGCCTATATCATCTTAGTTTTCTCCTTTAGCAATTGCTTTCCGAAGACAATCACCAAGATAACACGGAGAATGGCCCAAGATGCGGTAAGTACTTTGAAACTGATCGACATGACACATCACGAGAAACGGAGACAAATGATTGAGCAAAAAAGAAAAGGGACCTAGAGCTAAGCTTTGATTTCCTCAATTCATTCCTTACAACATATGTGATAACATTTTCAAAAACAACATTCAGTAGGTGATGAAAAGATGAAGAGCATGACATAGATATGTGATGAATTAAATCATTTCTAAATAACACAATAAGAAGAAAACATTGGGATAAAGATTTTTCAGCCAAAGAAGGTCACTGGTGTACAGCAAACTCTAACAATGTTTAAATTGTTCTTTATAGTAGAAAATGAAACAAATTGAAAACAAAAATAAAATAACAAGTTACAGTGAGAATAACATCACCATCAGCATAGACCAGGATCCCATAAATCAACTTGTATTGATTGCTTCAAACCGGTTACAATCTTCACATTCGGTGTTTTAATACATCTCTTCTTCACAACCATAACCTATTGGTCACCAGCAGAGCTCCAAGAGCCCATGAAACCACTATTTACAGTCAAGAGTTTCCGACTCAGAAATAGCTACAACGCTTCAGCAATTACATTAACAACCAACTAATCCAACCCCTCACTCATCTTCTATTGAAGTATTTATAGAAGGATGAGGAGGTGAGATCTGTTTTTAAAAGATCTCGAACACAATCAATGCAGAATTAATGTCTTCCTGACCTCGAGAGGTTCGATGAAGAAATTCTACAGGTGTTACATTGCATTAATGTGTTTATACTTTAAGAAGTAAGCTCGAAGAGAGCTTATATTGACCTTTGAGGCTCTGCGTACTGTTAGGGTTACTGCAGACGTTCTGTCGTTGAAATCCGGTGCAGTAATAACTCCTTTGGTTGTTCGAGGCATAATATCTGATCCTGTTCAATAAATTCATCCTCTGTTTGGGCTTTCTGAGGCAATAGGTGGCACTGTGGTGGTTGAGGAATCAATTCTCCTCAAAGTATGGCGGTGAAAGCGATCTGACTGATGAACGCCTTTAGGTTTTGCTTTAATCCGCGTTCAGAACCGGGAATTAGGCTTTTGATAATCGTCTTAGCCGTAATCCCCGCCAATCTTCTCACAAAAACCACCGGTCTGGTTCATTTTATCTTTAACCTGATACTCTTTCTCTGCTCTGATTTTTGGCGGCCATCTTCAAGCTTTGCAGGGACGTGCGGTAACCAAAGCTCATGAAACTTTTGTAAATATCTTTGTTCTTCTCCGTATGATCAATTCCATGGACAAACCGGGAGGATTGGAGTCGTCACTCTCATCCTTCAGATTTCGTAAAATACGAAGAAAAACCCTTTGAAAACCTGCAAAAAACAAGAAAAATGAGGAAATCCTGCGTTATATGGGCAAACTGCATCGGAGGGCGTGCGGATGGATGGAGAAATCGGAACCGTTGATCGTATCGCGATCAACGGTCGGGAGCAAATTTGAAGAGTCAATGGGACAAAGGTGGACTTTTTAATGGAATCAGGAGAATAAAGGAGAGCCGTCGATCTACGGAGATCGACGGTGGGGATCGGCTATCGAACGCGCCGGAAAAGAATTATCGGGCGGGCGAGTTTGTTAACAGGTGAGCGGGAAAGGCAAATAGGGACCGTCGGATAGGAGGGTCTAGATCCGACGGCGGGGATGAATCCGCTACGAGAGCTCTATGGATAAGCTTAACGCGGGAAAACACTTCGACAGCAGTTTGCAGATGAAGTGGAAAGCACGTGTCGTGACGGTGGAATCGCTGGCCGACGGGGGGAAACCGTTTTAACGCGGAAAGCGGTGCGGGCACAAAACCACGGGTTTTTGGAAACAGGCGTCGGGGACCGGGGGGGGGGGGGGGTCCACCAGGGGAAGATTGACTCCGCGCCGTTGATCTGTGGGACAGATCAACGGCGGAGTTTTAATAATATTTTCTTCGTTGGAAAAATAAAACAAACCCGTTTTCGCCTTTTACAAAGGTTTTCAATGTTTTTTGGGTAATGAATTATTTCCGAGGTTTAAGCGCCTGGCGGGTTTAGCACGCGGTTCCGGCGTGGGGATATATGGAGGGAGAAACGAAAAGGGGCTTAGCCTGAGGGGCTAAAGCCTAACGCATAGAAACGCATGTTTCTATGGTTTTTTGAATAAATTTGCAAAAAGAAGAAAGGTCTCGATAGGTGAAAAAGTGGGTTTTCGACCTTGGGGAATGGGATTAATGGAGGAATATGGTATATAAATGGGTTAGATAAGGTTCTTTATGGGGGAAAAGGGGGAGTTTGAGGAAATGAGGAAAAATGAGGAAGGGGAGAAGAAAAGGATGAGGATGCAGCAACACTTTGATTAGGATTTTCATGGTATATCAGAGCCAGAAAAGAGAGAGAGTATGTAGAACCAACAGTAATTTGGACTCTTGTCAACAGACTTCAAGTACCAACAATTTTTTGGATTCAAACTTGTTTCTTGAAGGCTGCAAAGAACATTTAGCCACCAACTGCTATAATTGAAAAATATGGGTGGCTAACGGTACGAACAAGCCATGTTCATGTTGTGGTGTTTATGGTCATTATACGCATGATTGTCCCCTTCTACCATAGATGCGACAACTATGGGAGTCTCAAGAAAAATTGAGAGGACAGCAAGCCATTCCTTCCGTTCCTCCCAGTCCTGCACCTATTCAACCAGTTGTGCTTACCGATCCTTTCCCTCAACAGGGATTTGTGGCCACCCAACCACCTGAAGGATAGGTGGCCGCTCAACCTCTCCCATCTAGTTCCCCTGATTACCATATTTTCATGATGTACTCTGATCAGCCTTCTGAACCTCCTTCTCCTATCTCTTTACCTTTAGATGATACTCGTGACCCCCTCGATCCTCCAGACGCTACCCCCAAACCTTACCTTTCTTTGACCATGGTTCCATCGGTCCCTCTAATTCCTCCCACTACACCAGTACCTCTGTCACCTCAACCGAAACCTATTCCAGTTGCGACCGTCTCGGGTAAGAAGGGAAAAGCTCGCAAGGGGGCACCAAAGGACAAGCGCCCCCTCTCCTTGTTCACGCGTTCTGCTTCAGATCTGCCTACTCCCATTGGCATCCCTCCTCTTGATGCCAACGTGACGGAGCCTTCGACCACTCCCCATGACGTTGCACATGTGCGCCATTTTTCACATGTTGATGAGTCAGGTAGCTCTACCATGACAAGTGGTCCTCCTTCTACTAGTCAACCCATATTTCACTCTGATGAAGACATTATGTAAGCACTGACCCATCCCGAATTTCCATGGAATGATATGCACCACCGTGCGTACTTCCTCCCACAGCAGTCCCACAACCAATATGCTGTGGAAACTAAAGATTTCCTTCCTAACAAAGTCGATTGGTTTAGAAATCTCATCCATACACCTGATGCTTTCGAAGAAGGAAATATGGCCAATATCTCTCCTACCATTAAAATTGACATTTCTGACAAACCAGGGGTTGAAGAAAATATCACATTGGGTGCCCATTGCACCACGGAAGATATTGAAGCTTACACCAAGTTATTCAAAGAATTCTGCGATATTTCGCCTGGTCCTATTCAGAAATGCTCAGACTTAATCCTGCCATTGTCGAACACCATATCGATACATGGCTTGATGCCAATCCTATCCATCAAAATATGAGACCCATTAATCCTTCCAGACGTGAAGCTGTCAAAGTTGAAATCGATAAGCTTAAACAGGCTGGTTTTCTCTATCCCATTGAATACACCACCTGGGTATCAAATCCGATTCCTGTTCTCAAGAAACAAGGCACAATCCGTGTCTGCACTAACTTTCATGATCTGAACAAATCTTGTCCCAAAGAAAACTACCCTACACCATTTATTGACCAAATCATTGATGAGTGTGTGGGGCACAAGGTGCTATCTTTATGGATGATTTCTCTGGATACAACCAAGTTGTCATCCGTCATGCTGATCAACTCAAAACCGCATTCATTAGTCTGTGGGGAACCTTTGCCTATCGAGTCATGCCATTTGGTCTTAAAAACGTAGGAGCCACTTTTCAGCGGGCTATGTCTTACTATTTCCATGACCTGGCTCACATTATCCTTGCTTATTTAGACAACCTTACCGCACGTTCTAAACATCGAGTGCAGCACCTTCACGATCTGCGCACCATCTTTCTCCGATGTCGCAAGTATAATATCCGCCTCAACCCACTGAAGTGTGTATTTTGTGTGCCTGCTAGCCATATTTTAGGCTTCATTGTGTCTAAAGATGGTATCTCTCTTGAACCATTAAAATTTCAAGCCATTCTTGAGCTTCCGATCCCCCGCACTTTACGCCAGTTACAAAGCCTCCAAGGCAAAGCTAATTTTATTTGTCGGTTCATACCTGACTACGCCACCACTGCACATGGTTTCCTTAGACTTCTCCGCTCCAATATCCCTTTTGTATGGGAAGCTTATGCTCAACAGTATTTTTATGCCATGAAGCATGCTCTCACATCTGCTCCCTTGATTCGCCTGCCTAACTTTGATAGGGATTTCATCCTGTATATCTACGCTTCCACCCACTCAGTCGCTGGAGTCCTCATTCAGGAAGATGACAATGGAATTGAGCATGTCATCTATTATTTCAATAATAGCCTGGTAGGACCTCCTTTATCCTACTCACACGAAGAAAAATTATCATTGGCTGTCATGTTCTTGGTCCAAAAACTTCGTCATTACATCCTCATGTGTTCCACCAAGGTCGTGACTAATTCCATCCCCATGGCCTTCCTATTGAGTCGTCGAATCATCAGTGGTAATTACACCCGTTGGATCGTGATCCTCCAGGAATTCGATCTTGAATTTGTCACACCAAAAAATAAGAAGGGTTTAGCCCTTGTTGAACTCATTTCCGAACTACCTACAAGTACGCAGGATTCTCCAATTAATGATAGTTTCCCCGATGAACACTTATTCGCCATTACCACTGATGACCCCTGGTATGGGGACATCCTCACTTATTTGCGAACTCAAAAGTTTGCCCTCCATCTTGACCATGATGCTCCGACAGCAGGCCCCCCGCTACCTTCTCATCGGTGAAGACCTTTATCGTCGCGGTGTGGATTATGTCCTTCATCGTTGTCTCACACACGTTGAAGTAGAGAAAGTCATCAATGCCTATCATAGTGGTGCTTGTGGTGGCCACCTCTCTGGTCTGGTCACTGCCCAAAAAGTTATGTGCACTGGGTACTTTTGGCCTTCTCTCTTTGGCGATTGCATTGAGGCAGTCAAACACTGCCCCAGTTGCCAACATTTTTCCCCCAAGGCACAAGCCCCTCTAGCTCCCCTCCATCCTGTCATCTCCGCTGGCCCCTTCTGTAAGTGGGGCATAGACTTTATGGAGTGTCAACCATCATCAGCTGGTAACCATAAGTATATCATCGTGGCGGTTGACTATTTCACTAAATGGGCTAAGGCCATGCCAACATTTAACAACACGGCATCTATCGCGGCCCTATTTTTCTTCAACCATGTGATCGCTCGATTCGAAGTTCCGAAACAATTGGTCTCAGAAAATGGTTGACATTTTGAAGATGAGATATGACGCGAGCTATCCTCACTGTTGGTCTTTGAGCACCAGCATTCCTCCTCTTATTACCCCCAAGGTAATGGCCAAGTTGAAGCAGTCAATAAAATTCCTAAAACCATACTTCAACAGACGGTGGATAAGCACAAAACCAACTGGCACCTTATGCTCTTCCTTGCATTGTGGGCCTATAGAACTTCTATTAAAACTGCCACCGGGGTCACTCCTTTCCACCTTGTTTTTGGAGAGGAAGCAGTCTTACCAATCGAGTGTGAAATCCCTTCCCTTCATCTAGCCGTCGAAATTATCCCTGACACCCAACCTTTAGAACAGAGACTTACCATGCTTGAATGCACTTCTGAAGATTGTTGTGTTGCATTACAAACCATCGAGGTGGCTAAGAAATGCACCAAGGCTCAATATGATTGAAAAGTCCAACCTCATAATTTTCACGAAGGTGATCTTGTTCTAGTGTATGACCAGACCCATGATGTCCTTGGTCATGGGAATTTTGATTCATTATGGTTAGGAACTTACATTATCAGTAAGGATTTGGGAAAGGGTGCATATCTATTAGAGGACTTCGAAGGCCATCCCCTTCCCAATCCTCGCAATTCACTCTATCTAAAGAAGTATTACCCTTAACATTTCCTTTTGGAAATGCATGTTTTATTGTCTTTAGGTAGCTAGAACATGTTAGTGATGTGATACTTCACCAAGACACATTTTTTCCAAGAAGTGCCACTTCACCCTTCCTCAAAATCGAATTTCTTCACTTGCAACACTCATACAGGGGGCACCATGTTGCCTCCATACTTTTCCACGCTCGTGTTGACTTTCATCGTGAGTTACCATCTTGTACTCATGCTTTTATGGTCCCCATTGGACCCTTCACATATGTGGCAGTACCATTGAGTCACCTTTCTTTAGAGCATCCGAGTTGAGTCATCATTGCAATCATGGAGTCTATTTCGAGTCCCTCTGCATCCCGCTATAGTCCTCCATCTTTCACTGCTTGGTCCCTCTCTCGTGTCGCATCTTATGGCCTTCATTCCCACTATCCCCTACCCCTCATGATGTTGTGTCAGTCGCTGCCAGGTCATCCATGCCCTTTATGCTCTAACAAGGGAAGTCATCTATTTTCTACTCAGTTTCCCCATTTCATCATCATCATCGGTGTCTGTCTGTCTGTCACTCTACTATTTTATCTCGTACCCTAGTTTAGGATCTCTTATTGCCTCACCTATGGCGGACTTCCTTCTGTCAACATCAGCTCATTCATTCCAGAAAAGAGGTCTAGAGGGCGGTGTACCTTGGTTCCAGCTTACACTTTGGTTCGGTGCCTCGGATCAGGAAAAGGGACTCCTTATTGCCCTTTGACTTGATTGTTTCTCAGCTCCATCTCCTTTCAGCATGATCGAGATCCGTATACTTGATAGTTTAGTGATGCAGCAGATGACATTGATGATTCCTGAGTGTGTGTGAAATGTCTCAACCCTCATGAGGGGGTGGCCTTACAGGTATCCCCCCACACACTCGGATGACCTCTTCATTACAACCTTCGATGCATCTCCATACATTTGATGATGTTGTCCTTAGTTGCTTACAGCGCCATTGTGTTGGCATGTATCAGTCAGATTTTTAGAGCCATTTCCTGTGTTCAGGGGCATATGGGTTGCACTCATATCTCATGTACTCAGCTTTTATTGTACAAGTCCTGGCTGTTATCCCAAGCAAAATATGTATGTGGGATTCATTATCATGTTATTCATTTGGCTCATGTTTATGCTAGTGTATACCTTATCATTGCGTTTTGTGGTTTTCCGAGCGCCTTATTGTTTTTAGTATTGCCTCGGCGGGCATAGGTATGCCTCCCCCGTCGCCTATAGCAGGTACTCACTCAAAAAGACTTGTCGCACCTGCAAGTCGCCTCCTCAAGGTCTAATTCTTTCAGCACTTCGGTTTACCTTATACTTCTCTCTCTTTGACTTCCCCTTCGATGTCTAGTGATTGAATTCTTACAACGTACTTTGGTCATACTATTAGCTCCTAACGCTCGCACGCTGGGGGGAAATATGTTACACCATTTTTTGGTCATCTAACCTATTATCATTAGATGGACCCAATTACACCATGTAAGACCAATTTTAATCCAAGTAAAATTGCTTTCACTATGAAAATAACTTAATAAATCACCTTTATTAAGTTTTTTATGGTCTAAATAGGAAACCCCATAAGGAAATATTAAACAAATATACATTCTTTTTATTTTCCTCAAGAAATAATTAGTTAAACAATAGTTTAATTAATATTTATGGTTATATTTAACCCAAAACAAGGAAATTAATTAGATAAATCATTATTTATTTGATTATTTTCTACAAGAATAATTTTTTAAATCTTATTTAAATAATATTGTTGTTAAATACTTTGACTATATTCACCCTTAAATAATTAAATAAATAATTATTGTTGATTGTTACTCAACCATATCCTTAAAATGATAAATAAATCATTTATTTATTTATTATTACTTAGTCACATCTTTAAAATGATAAATAAATCATTTATTTATTTATTATTTACAAATAAGGGGATTTGACTCAAGTCAAATACCTTTTCCCTCCAACAAATATAATAAAATATTCCATAAAAGTTGGATCTAGATTTGGTTAATAATATTTTAATTATGCACCAAGATCTATACCAACTCAATATTTTGTTATAAATCGAAGGGTTTTCCCATTCATTTGTCACCTTCTGTTGCCTAAGGATCACTCTGGATCTCAACACTTGGTCTGGCTATTGATTCACAATCATAGCCATACTTTTCCATTTTTGTCTGGGTTTTCTACACCATCAAGAGAGAGAAGTTCTAAATCTAAAGTGCTGAGGACTCACAAGAACCCATCCCATTGAGGAGAACAGGGAACACCCTCTTGTGTTTTCCTCCCAGGTGCCATTAATAAAATTATTCATTGGATATATTATTTTATTGTCTATTGGATCTGTGGAGTAAATCTTATTTCTCTACTGTTTAATGTCTTCTAATGCATAGATATAAAGTTTTGCAGCATTTTTCTTGATCATCTAATTGCAGATCTAAAGATATTAGCAGTCATTTATGTTGTTAGGGCTATAAGTTATGCGTGGCTAAAGTGGTATTTTTTCATACACTTCGAATAAAGATTCATACTAACAACTGGGGTTGAGGACTAGGATACTGAGTTGGAGTAGACCATTGAGGCCCCTTCTGAGCAGCGTATGGAGTTTGCTACGGAATTTAAGCATGGCTTTGAGGTTGATTATATACAGGTTGATTTTGAGGGTAAGAAACCTGGGGTGCACTATATACTAATTGATATGAACCTTGAGGGTAATAAGCGCCTTTTGGTTGAGCAGGCGGACCTGGCTGAGAAGGTTGAGTAGGCTGCTGAGCGGGTAAACTTGGATGACTATAGATGGGTAGAACTGGCTGCTGAAATGATGGACTCGACTGAGGAGTAGGTTGAATCGGTTGCTGAGCCGGTTGAACCAAGTACTAAGGGCCACCGGGTTGTCCTTCTGGGAAAGGTTGGTCTGATGGCTGCGATGGACCAGGTTGTCCCAGATAACCAGGTTGACCTGGAGGAGGAGCATAGGGTTGTCCTTGTGGCACAAATTTTTGGCCATATGAAACATGTGGCGGCAGTTGCGGTGCCAAAGGTTGTCCCTATAGCGGATAGTTTTGCCCCCCAGGAGCATAGGATGATCTTGGTCGATTTTGAGGCTGACCAGATGGACCGTAGGATTGACCATGTTGGACCAAAGGTTGAATTTGTGAAGGTTGGCCTTATGAACTGTATGGTTGTCCCTGTGGACCAGAGGCATGGCCCTGTTGAGCTAAAGGTTGTCCCAATGAGGGTTGTTCTTGCAAGGCAGAGGGTTACACAGGTAAGGTAGGTCCAAGATGAGAAACGGTATGATAAGGATCATAAACAGCTTGATGAGGATCAATAGGAGGAAAATAGACAAGATTACCATACACATCATAATGAAGCGGGAATGAATAAACGGGATTACCAACAGCATCATAATGATGGAATCCGGGATTACCAGGAGCTTGGAGTAGCTGAGAACTCTAAGAGCTCTGCTGTTAAATAGCCAATAGATAATCTTCAAAACTAAGGCCTCCAGGAATCACAGGAGTAGTGAAAACTACACTAGAAGCAGGTGGGGCCTCCGTAGCACTAGATTGTGATCTACTAGGACCGGGATTAACAGGCCACGTAGGATTGAGAAAAATAGACCTGCGAGTGTGAAAATATCCTGACGACTGAGTGGTAACAATTGGTGAGGATGAAGCCACACAGACAGTCAGTTGGACTGAAAAAAATGTAACAGTAACCAACAAGCCAGGTGTCGAAGGTGATAGTCATAACTAAGGGAGGATCGAACTCTAAGGAGGATTTAATGTACTGAATTATGCTATGGATGCAACACCAGACATAATATAACTCAAGGACCTATATCTAAGTGGAAGTGACACCGATGGTGGAGAAGACTGAGTAGAAACATGAGAGACATATTACAGAAAAAGCTGATATTCTCCTGTAGAAACAAGCATTCCTTCACTACCAACAGGACTAGATGAATCCATGTCTGACTCCGTCGTAAGATCTTCGAAAATACTACGGGGACTAGGAGGCACAGCAGTAGCAAAAAATGATGAGCCTAATGTAAGAGGAGGAAAATCTCCTTCTACCCCAAAACCAAACCAAGCACCAGAAGGAGGCCAATTGAATTCAACTGGCTCTTCAGGAGGAGATCGAGTAGAAAGACGTAGGACAGACAAGAGAATAGGCTACAAAAACTCGACAGACCTAGTGGACTGAGGGGTTTCAAAAGAAACGTCTGGGAAAGAACTACCACTAGGAGGCAGTGAGGACGACAAAACTGGTGATTCTGCCATCGTGATCGTATATCAAAATAGAAAGGTAAAAAGATAACCAATCGAAGGCTCCATGATTAAAAACTAAGGAAAAAACAACAGGCCAAGTAATAAAACTTTTAACAGGCGTGTGATCGTAGGTGATTATTTTTATGACACTGAAACCAGATTATGTTGTTTCATATTTTAAGAGTCAAGAAACAGACAAAAGATGACTCTAGTCACTTTAAATTTTAAACGAGCGTGAAAGGACAAGTTCTCGATGATCTCTTATCGTTTTTAAAGAGTCATGAAAAGATCAAAATGGCTACTCTGGTACTATAAGCAAGAGGGTATACCAGGTTTCCGTGAACTGCCATATACACCTTGGTGATCAAATGAAAAATAAATGACCAAGGACTTAACGTACATGCAGGTAGTCTCCCCAAATGTTGTGTTCGGTGTATCGTGGTTACAAGGCGGCAGACTCAGATTCCTATGGATAAAAGGATTGCAACCTAGAGGTGTCTCCCTTTATATACTTGACGGTACAGGGAGCACAAGTCCATACTAGCGATGTCTAAAGCCAGATGGTGAACAACAGCTACTAGGTTTTAAGATGCTGGAACATGTCTCTAGCCTAGACTACTAAAAATGTTTCGTTAGGTTTCAATGCTTCCTTAGGTTAATTGAATGAATTTTAAAGTTGATCTTGGATTATTTTTTAGTTTTAAGGCCTTATCGAATTTGGATCTCAAATTTCCTAAATGCAACTATATGTAAATGAACATCATTTTCGATTCAATGAATGCTAGTTACGAGAAGGATAGAGATCTTTCAAACAATATAAAACAATGAAAGTATGCGAAGAAATCCACTAATGAATCTAACACAATCAAATGAAAATGAAACTCTTTCCTAGACTATCAAACACTAGTTATGCAAAAGAATATTTCACTTTCGATGCAAAGAAAGAATTCAAAATATGTTTTTTTTATATTTTTAAATGAAAAGAATTACATGATGCACTAATTACATGAAAAATGAAAACAAACACTAGCTTGAGTATTGTGTAAGAATTGAAATTTAATGACCCAATCAAACGCAAAGAAAACATAAGAAATCACTCAAACTAATGCTGCAATCTTCCAAATCAAAAGAAGGATTTCAAAACGACCCAAAACAAGCAATGTAATCTATGCTTGGAGCAACAAGGAGAAGAATAAATCGAAAAATGAAATGATCCTTCAATCAAATCAATCACTCAAAAATATCAAGAATACTAAGTGCAATCAACCCAAGAATGAGACAGACAATAATCAAAACGACTTAATTTCCAAACAGAAGGCTCAGTGCACCAAGACACGTAGAAACCCTAAGGCCCCAATTTACACCGAGAAGAAGATGGAAAAACAACTGAGAAAAGCAAGTTGACAGCAGTCAAAACAGTCCCAAAGGCATAATTACACATAAAAAATAACCCAGAAGAAAGCAAAACTGACCAAAAAACTCATTAAGGAGGTCAAATCAAATCCTACAGGATTCGGCGCGACTGTAAGGTTGTAATCTGCACGCGACTGCAACAAAAGCAACCTGCGCCAATTGGCACGACTATTCAGACGAAAAGCGCGCAAAGCCGGATGACTATGGGAAAAAAGGAAACACCAAAATCAATGAGCAGAGGTCAATCTTGACACTCTGGAGCTTAACAGAGGATATAAACTAAGCAAGCAAACCAAAAAAAGAGAGATAAGCAAATCAATGATTGAAATTGACCCAACAAGATGAAAAGATAAACTCACACTGATCCCCAGCAGAGTCGCCAATTTGTTAAGCAGATAAATCCTCTCTACAGACATAGATGATCCCTCTAGCCCTAGAGTGGGTCTAGAAACAAAGAGACATGCTAGAGTGTTGATTCCTAATTACTGAATGAAAATAGGACATAGTAGATCGACCTACCTGGAATCCAACGCTGTCTTCGTGGCTGTAGTGGTGGTGGCATCTCGCTCCTGCCTTGGCAAGTCACAATCCTTCCGCAGTCATGCTCGGATACCTGCACATAGAATAGCATACGACATAATATTTCATTCATTACTACTAGCCAGTCAAAGAGGGCTAATAATATTGCCTTAAACATCTAACATAATATGAAATGGTAACCAAAAAATAGTCACGTATATGTATTGATAGAAGGAAGAGTTACAACCAATGCTTTGACGTCACAGTATCCTCCAACAGGGTTCAACCGAAGTGTGTCTCAGATGCTTGTCAGGGAATTCGGACGGGATGAAGGCATGGACTCAATCTCTCTCAGAAGGCATGGACTCAAGCTCTCTCAATGTAATTCCTTCTTATTCTATCTCTTCAGTAGTTTAGCTATAGTATTTTCAATTCTCCATGTTCAGCTAGCTTATGCAAAGAGAGATAGCTTTTTTTTATAGAGGAAAAGGAGGAGGTTAGGATCCCTACAAAGGTGGGAGGGAGGCCTATCCTTTAGGGAGTTCCCATAAGAGGTGGAAACCATAAAATAAAGGAGGGAGTTTGTGGTTTATTCAGTTCAACCACTCCCAATGACTCATCCTCGAAGTTGTTGGAGTGGAATCTCCACCTGTATTTTCAAAAAACATTCCATAAATAGCTCGGCGCGGGTGGCTAACTGAGACAGAGCACCAGCTAGCGCAAGGCCCAATGTTAATCCTCCTCTTCGGCGCGAGGGCATAACTGAAAACTCGCGCCAAGGCAAAAAAAAGGGTTTTTGAGTCTCTGCTCAGGGAAATTCAATAGAAGGAATATTACTCTCATGTAAAGGGATACAATAATGGTCTTTTCAATGCATGACACTGCTTATTGATCACAGAAATGACCCTCCAATGGGCGAGATGGGGATTGCAAGGACAATGAAAAAATGTTGTGTAACACTATCCTATGGTCCGCAAACCGTGGTTTGCAGACCCTAGAGCTACCTTTAACCCATTACAACACATTAGGGGCTTTGACCCATCCCAAAACCCCTACGTAGGACCGAATTTAACAAAATTGTACCAAAAACGCAGGTTAGGGAACCCCATTCCAATAGGCCCCCAACACAATCTTGTGACTCGTCCTGAGTCACTGCGGTCGTGGGCTCTCCATCTTCATCTGCAGCTGCTTGATCACCTCAACTAGCGGGGGCAGCACTCCTTCGCTCTGCGCAGCAGCATTTTGAGCAATCTCCACCAACTTTTGTGACGTTGGACCTTTTGTAGTAGCAGTGACGCTCTCCAAATTCTGGTTCAGCTGCTTAACTGTGATATCGACATCTTGAGAGAGCTTGAGGGCTTCATCGACCCAAGGCTTAAGGTGGTCGCTAAAGACCTTATTTTTCTGGCGGAGATCTTCAATGTCATCTCTCAGCATATGGTTGGTACGTAGTCATTCCAAGCATTGAGCGGGGATCAAAGTAGGCATAGTGGCTTGCAGCTGCTCAAACTCTTATTCCTTCTAGCGCAGCATTTGAGTAAGTTCGCATAGGAGAGGATCTCATTGCACCTTAGTCCATGGCTGCATAGCTGCCTCCAACAGTCTTGCTCCCTGAGCAATCTGACCTATGATGACATTAGTGGCCTTTGTGACCAACGTGGCTAGCTGGGCCCTTACCTCTGGTGATGTTTTTGGCTGTAATTTGGCTTGCAACGCCGCAATCTACTGCTCCATCTCTGACTTAACCGCCTGGATCTCGGTCCTCAAAGCCTTGAGTCTTGCAAAAAGCCCCTCAATCTTGGCCTGGGGGGTGGCAGAAGCCGAGATATCCTCAGTGACATCTGCATAGATCCTACTGATTAGGTGTTCCAACTCTGTCTGCTGTGCAATGGCGAGGGTACATGCAGCCTGTGTTTGGGATACTTCAGCAGTTTTTTCTTCTATCGTCTACTTAGTTGTACTGAGCTACTGGTGTACTCCGCAGTCCTGGTGTTGAATCTCTTCAAATAGGGATGGGTGGAGGACCTGTAATAGTTCATGCGGCAGGTGAGATAGGTCCAATTGTACCTCTGCGCAGGCCTGGATTTGCGCTCCTAAGTTGGGTGGACTCAGCATGAAGGTTGCACCTAGCAGAGGGCATAGGTGGCTTTATGTTGTACTAATCAATGTGATGCTTGTTGTTGGGGCTGACCTTGCCTAGGTCATACTTGTTTACAAGGTGTCAGTCTTCAACTACAGAGCCCGGAGCTCAGCCTGGAGGGTGTCGACCGTGGCCTTTTTTTTCTCTTCTAGAGCCAGCCATTTATCTTCTGCAGCAAGGGTGACTACATCCGCAATCTTCTCTAGGTCCTCCTCTGTCAAAGTAACTCTTGTGTCTCGTTCCGGTCATTGAGTGCATTGCTTCTTCCATGGTCCTTTATTAGGGTCACTCGTCCATTTCGTTCCTCGAGGGGAGTCAGTACCTCCCGCATCTAGACCCTCTGCGCCCAGATCCTTCTACAAGTCCTTTTGTGAATCATTCTATGAACCCTTCTGCAAATCCTTTTGTGAACCCTTCTGTGCTTCTGAGTCCACTTCCTTCCTAGTATTCTTACCCTATCTTCCAATCTCCTTGGTAGTGGTGGGCGGGGTGACCTTTGTGGTGCTCGTACCTATAGTTTCCTTTGTTCCTGACTTGAAGTCGAGCTTCCAGTGCGGAGGCCAACCAGCAATAAGGCAGTCAATATCCTCATCCATGACCATGTATGGGAGTGATACCCATGTTGGATCCTTGCAGCCCCTGATCTGTACATTGTGCATTGTTACCTGAAAGGCGCCAATGCTCTTGTACTTATCATAAATTTCTAATGACCAGCGTGGTGGAAAATTGATAGCAGTTGCGCGCCCACTCTAGAATAGGACCCAGAAGACTTGATTTTCCACAATATGCTGCATGTCCTTTGAATCCAACAAGTTCACGTATCGCGCTTCCTCGCACGTACCTGGCTCGAGCTCGAGGACAAATAAGTCCTTAGGGGCTTCCCATGTGACCAACGCAATGAGGAGCAGTATCCATGAGTAGCATAATGCTTTTCCCTGATCCTGGGACTCGCGCAAATTCTCCAGAAATTTGCTGCACAAGAACTGGGACCAGTTGTAGCAGACCCCCTTTTTGCAGCGCCCATCCAAATGAATCATGTATGTTTGGATAGTTTCAACCTGGAATTTGCGCATCATTTTTCATTCTAATAAAAAGGTGCCCATGCGCTCACCGGGATCGCTGATAGTGTTGATCATGAAACCCCTCGTGTTCTGTTCCACGTGATAATCCTCACGCACCTTATCAGCGATCTGTTGTTCATATTTATTCCTGACACGTTCCATGGGATTCATCCCCTTCATGGGCAGACCAGTGATTTAGTGAATCAGTGGTGCGTTTATGGGAATGTGATCCTGGATCCATAAGCTTCCATCATGGACCAGGGCAAGCAGCTGGCGCACAAGTTGGTTTGTGACGTTGTAGTGGCCAAAATGAGGCATCCGCGGTGGGTTTAATAGCCCGAAACCAGCCAACCCACTTTCCCATGGCATGGGTACTACCTTCAACATGTCATCCTCCAATACCCTTTCAAGATATAGCTCAAGTTCTAGTTTTGTGAAGACGTCCAAGTTGGCCAGGTTATGGTCGTCGAATTTGACCGAGTGGAGTTTGCCAAAGGAGTCTCCAATTATGGGGACCTCTCCCAGAATTAGTGGCATTTGTAGATATATGCTCAGGCCATCAAGATTCTTAGGTCTGCGCATCGAGGGCCTGCGAAGCCGTACATAGGGCGGAAGCTAGTTTATCGTCTCAGGGATCTAGGCCTCTTACTGAGCAGAAAGAGGTCACTTCAAAGGGTTAGGAAAATGTGCCTGGGGCACCGTTTGGTGGGATTTCACATTCTGAGGGGAGGTGCAGGGCTTCCCTCCAGCCCACTTCGTAGGTTTCCCCGAGCCTTGGCCTTTTTCCTTCCCTTTCTGCTTTCCCTTGCTCAGCGTGGACATAACCTCATCGACCTCAGGGGTAACTTCCAGCACTTCCTTAGATTCTCTCTTCGTCGAGGCCACAGTCTGGAAATATTCGGCGGGATTATTCACAGTCATTCTGGCTCAAAAGATGAACTCAAGGTGGCTACTCTCTGAGGGGGAAGCATGCTCGTACATGAACAAGGCGCAATAGTCGCAGACTCTTGAAAAACACAAACTACTCAAGATACACGGAACCCTCTCCTAAGCTATCCTTCTACTTTTATAGCCTTAGAGATCAACCAACGATTGGGCGAAGCTTATCAGGAACTTACCATCAGGTAAACAGTAAAAAATCTTCGGAAGTCGCCTCATTAATTACTGGCTGCCCACTCCTTTCAATGGTAAAATTTTATTTTTACCCATTTTTATTGTTCCAACAGCTAGTTTTCGCAGTTGTAGATTACCCCTGTGCTGCCAGTGCACCTTATGCACTCTGAGTGCACCCCTAGGCTCCCAGTGCACCTCCTGCACTCTGAACACACCCCTCCGCTCCCAGTGCACCTCTCCAGGCCTCCAAACTTGTGATAGATCCCTATGCATACCATGGTTCATCCTGCAATTATCTCCCTTCATGCACGTATTCCGCCCCATACAGCTACTCCGGCCATATAGTCATTTGACTCGATATGGTTTGAGTCAGCTTCCATTGACAAGTCCTAGTGCCATATCACCATGCAACGTGGCTAACCGGACCGCTTCTCCATAAATAATTTCCTTTACTATATAGGGACCTAGCTAGTGCCGATGAAACTTCCCTTGGTGTTTCGCAAACTGGCTATCATATAATAGGACCAATTCTCCCTCCACAAATGTCTTTTTTCGAATATGTCGATCGTGCCATGCTTTATCCCGAGCCTTTTGAACTTGCTGATGGAAGTTAGTTATGAAACAATCTTCTTCCAAGGCCACAAGTTGCGCTAACCGCTCCTCCATGATATCAGGCTCTGCCATGTTGGTAAAGGCTGCGATGCGCAGGCTAGGAAAAATATACTCCATGGGAATAATGGCCTCCTTGCCATAAGCCATCCTAAACGGTGTCTTCCCAGTCAACTTCTTGTAAGTGGTTCGATAGGCCCAAAGAACTGATGGGATGCGCACGTCCAAGTTGCTGCGATCGGCATTACAGACCTTGGTCAATGCTTGCTCCAAGATCTTATTAAAAGCTTCTATAGCTTCATTTTCCTGTGGATAATACGAGGTGATTTTCACGTGGTGGATCCAAAATTATTCAGTTAAGGCCTGTATTGTTTCATTAACAAAATGTGTACCTCTATCTCTCATTAAAAGCCAAACCTGGTCAGAATATTCTCAAAAATGAAGTGCGCAGTGATATCTGTAGTGAAATCCTTCATAGCTTGTGCTTCAACCCATCTGGTTACATAATCAGTTGCAGTGATGATGTAGCATGCACCTGTCTTCTTTCCTGGCGAGTTGATGGGCCTAACGAAGTCGATGGCCCATTTTTCAAATGCTTGCAGGGCCATTTGCAGTTGCAGGGGCATTTCATTTTTGCGTGATGTCCTTCCTGTCCATTGGAAAGTATCACAGGCTTTGCAATAGTCATGAGAGTCACTATGCAGTGTAGGCCACCATAGCCCAGCTATCAAGATCTTCTGCATCGTTGCTTTCCCTACGTAGTGACCTCCTGTGACGCCCCCGTGAGCTTCTTCTAAGATAGCGTGCCTCTCATGCTCCAACACATATCTTTGCAGCACCTCGTCAACTCCTAGCTTATATAGATGGCCTACAATGATGGTAAAATATGTTGCACGGGTCACCAACTCTTTCTTGTGTTGTACCGAATAATCTACAGGTGTCATCCCCGTAGTCAAGAAGTGAATGATGTTAGCGAAGTGCGCATCAACCACATTAATTGTGAACAGTTGCACATCGGGCATTCCTTCTTCCATGTTAGTTGGTTCCTCACTGCTCTCGATCCGGGATAAGTGGTCCAGCCCAGCATTCAATTTTCCCGGCTTGACGATGATCTCAAAGTCATATTCTTGGAATAGTAGTAGCCATTGGAAGATTCCCCCCCCCCCCCCCCCAACGCAGGCTTATTCATTAGGTACTTCAAATCTGAGTGATATGTAAAGATCTTGAAGTTCCCTCCTAACAGATAATGCCAATATTTTTGCAGGGCGTATACCATGGCCAACCCCTCACACTCCGTAGTGGAATAGTTGTGCTCCGCACCACAAATTTTCCTACTAGAAAATGCAACTGGATGGTCAATGTCTCTGACTCCAGGCTGTGTAAGGATAGCTCCCAGGGCGATCCTTGACGCATCTATGTGAACATGGAAAACTTTCGCCCAGTCAGGAAAGATGAGAATAGGCGCAGATACCATCTTCTCCTTGAGTAGCTCGAAGCTCCTCTGACACTCCTTGTCCCAAAAAAATGAAACGTCCTTATTTAGCAATTTTTCCATAGGTGTTGTGATCAGCGTGTACCCTTGAATGAACTTTCTATGGTAGCTTGTGTGTTTGAGGATATAGAGCAGTTGTTTCTCAGTTGTAGGTACTACAAGGCTTATTATAACTGCTACTTTGGCAGGATCAACCATCAATCCTTGTCAACAGACTATGTGACCGAGAAAGATCCCGAAGGGTACGCAAAATATGCACTTCTTGATATTCAGGGAAATCTGGTGCTTTCTACAGGTGTCAAACATCATGTGTAGGTTTGAGACTTGCTTCTTTACCAACCCGAAGATGGTTCAGTCATCAAAATATACCTCCAAAAACTTGTATGAATATTTAGTGGCGAATGTAGTTTTTATACAATCTTCAGGTGCGATCCTAATCTGATGGTAGCTTGAGAACATGTCTATGAACGAGTATGCTTCATGCCCCCCCACGCTATCAAGGATTTAATATGAGAATGGTGTAGGAAATGGATCATGTACATAGGCATCATTCAATTTGTGGAGGTCAACATAGATCTGTATCTCTCCCTTAGTCTTTTTCTCCGGAACCACCATAGGACTTACCCAATCTGACTATTCGACTGGCTCGATGATACCCGCGGCGAGAATTTTTTCGATTTCTTCCTTGACTTTTTTTTTGTACTTAGGGTTTAGCCGAGAAGGGTGTTGCTTCATAGGGTGTGCATCTAGTTTTAAAGTGATTCACATGACCCCTAGGTCCCCTGTAATTCCTTTGAGTTCTGAAAATTTTTTCGGGAATAAGTCCTGGTATTCCATGAGGAGTTCTACAACTTTTCCCACAGTATCATCATCCCAGTAGTCCCCAATTTTAGCTAGCTTAGGTTGCTCATTCATTTTAATGTTGACTTCTCGCAGCTTCAGAGGCTTAGTGACATTGATTTTCTGCAGTGGGGGTCCAGCAACTGCGCACTCCCCTTCGATTCCATGATAGAGACATTTCATGGGTCTTCATTACACTCCTCCATTGATAAATTGCGACAGTTGACAATATCCTAAATCTGTGTTTCCCATGTTGGTGCCCCATGTGCTGCACAAGGATGTGATTCATCAAATACTAAGGTATCTATATCCTACATAGCTTCCTCGAGTGCCTCTGTTCCTCCTATCAAACTGAATGTCCCTACAAACTCATCTATCAAGGTTTCCCAGTGGCGAGTGAGCTAGTGTAGTTATACATCTAAATACCATGCGGTCGGGATCGGCCCCAAAGCATGAATGAATAGATGGACCCATTCTTTTGTAGTCTGTTTGCACCATTCCTCCATCCATACGGACAATTTATCACACGGGTCCCTTGGTCCAAGGAAAGTCTTTACACATAGGTGAGCCAGGGGTTCAAACCGTAGGATCAACATTTCACGACACTCTTCCCAATCCTGGAACATCCCCTTATGCGTGTCCCACCACCTCGTAGGGTTTGTGCGCATGGCGATATTAAGGGCCCACAGCCTTCACTCCCATGGGAATTAAGCTTCAAATGCTCGCAAAAACTCCCTAATACTACCAAAACCATCAAAGTAGGGTAGTTCTCTTACATCTGAGGAGATGCACCGGAAGTTCTTTGTGATTCTAAGACATCGCAGCGCAGATACATCATGTATCCGATTCTGCCAATTTTATATCTCCCTGTCAGAGTCAGAGAAGCATTCATTGTCCTTTTCCCAGCAAAGCACACCATCAGCCGTAGGGTTGATCCAATCCTCGTTCCGAGCGGTTAATTTGTAGATGTGATCCACATCCTCTTCTTCACACACTGGTTCTGTATACCGCTCTCCTTCCGTAGGGTCCAGTGGGACTATCACCTTCGTGCCCTCATTCTAAAACACCATGCTTCTTTCCTTCAGGTTGATAATGCCTCCCATGTCTATTTCCCAATCCAATCATAGGAGCACAGGATAGGGGTCCGCATTCTCCACAATCTAAATTACCTCGACGTCGGTGCAGACCTTAACTCTTTCGATATCTACCATAATCTTTGACAGAATCCCCAATGGTATGATCTTTTGTTGGTTGGCCATGTGTAGCTAGATAGTAGACCATTCCAACTTAGGCTCTCCCATCCACTGCCAAGTTTTCTTGGGCAGTATGTTCACATATGATCCTAGGTCCAAAATAACCTGATCCATCTCATAGTCGCCAATCTGCGCTGTTAGCCGCATTTCCTGACCAGTGTGTTTCTTATTCTTGTAAAGTTTTTGTACGTCCTTAACTTCCGAGGGAGGGTTAGTTCTCTCTGCGCAGATGTCTATTAGTGCTTGCAGATTTTCTATTGCCTTCTGTTTGCGTAGTAGCTTCATACATGCCTATAGAAATGGTTTAACTTCATCATCTATTCTTAGGTTTGCTGGAGCTTTTGAAATAGGTGCTTCATCCTTAGTAAAGTATTTGTGAGTTGTGACGAAGGTGTCCTTTTTTTTCTATAGGTCAAACCTTTCTTGTTTGACAGTTGCTTTCTGAATAAGAGGTTCAGCTTCATCTTTCTCCTTAGCTCCTCCAGTAGCCATGCCACTGCGTGTTATGACATTAATACTTGGTCCTTCATCACGCGGTTCCACCTTAACCCTCTACACGTTCTGTGTAGGTGTCTACTGTTTTTCCTGCATTTTTGTTATCATAATTGGATAGTCTTCAATCACATGGTCCATTTTTCTACAATACCGGCAAGATTGTCTCGTAGGGTTCGGACAATCCCTCGCAAAGTGCCCTATCTTCCCATAGTTGTAACAGATCAATTGTCCTCTTCCCCAACCTATGCCTCCACCCCTTCCCCCTCCCCTTCCCCTAGCCGGGGAGCCTCCTCTGCTTGATGGAGATAGCAGTGAAGAAGGGTCAACCTATACCCTGTATAGGGTTCCTCAATCTATCATCAAGTCATAGGTCTAGCAATTATGCTCGTCATGCCCCACATAAGAGCATAATCGACACCATTTTTGCTTCAACTCTAGGACATACGCACCAAGACGGGGGCAGTGGTTAGTATCATGTAGCCCAGCAACACAACAATCAACACACCATAACTTCGGGCCACTTGGCCCTGCAGCCTCCTTAGGGTGTAATGGGCTGGGTCCCCCAGCCTGCATGTAATCTGCCAGCAGAGGACACTGATCCTTGGTATGACCGAACACCCTGCATCTTATGCACCATATGTCTGTACTAGCCTCTGTCCCTCATTCTTTTCACAGGTTTTTTATTTCTATGTGCATTGCCTCCAGTTGTACCTGGATCTGCCACACCCCAAACTGAGCATCACCTCTCGGTGCAGCCTCTAGTTTCATAGCAATCTCCAAGGCCTTCTCTTGCATTGCAATCGACTACTGACCCATAGGTTCGCGCAGGTGAGGCAACATCATAGCGATAAACCATTCCTTATGCTGCCTATCGTCATACTGAAATTCCCCATCTCTGATAACCTTGTTTAACCATTGATCAGATTCCCATATCGATTCAGTGGATCCCTGTCTAAAGTCCTTCAATTCGACCACTATTTGAGAGCTGGACTTAGGCTTCCAAAATTGTTGTTTTAATGTTGTCTTAATCTCTTGAATAGATGGATCCACAAGCTGCCCTACATATCCCATATACTAGTCCAAGGCCTGCCCTTCAAAGGCGAGGGATAGCTATGCTCTTTTTACAGCATCGGTAGCCACATTCTGCGCAGTCCATATTGATTCTGCTACAAACCAAAATCGGTCCATATCTTCGTCTCCTATACCCTTGAAGGTAGGTAGCTTCATGTGTGTGGCCATATCGTCTTCTGCTAGCGGAAGAGGTGTGGGTGAGTTCTTACCCTTATGCAGACTTGAAGGTGGTGTAGCTAGAGGACTATGCGCAGTCGATTATCTTAATGGACTGTAGATGGATCTATCTCCTTCTCGATTAGTTCAGTGGTACTTACCACTTCGTGTTGTAATATCTCTCAAATCAGAGGTCATTCACTCAGTGTGGCTGCACAGAATGCCTTTTTCACACAATAGAATTTTAGTTAACAATGGCATTGTTTTCAAGAACTTACCCTGGAATCCTTTGAAGAACCTCCACTCTGCTTCAGAATAGGATAAAAACTAATCAACTGCAAATTTTGTCACAAATCCTCCTAGCACGCTATCTACCCAATGATCTACAGTACGGGTGATCGTATTGTCAGTCCTTTCCAATTGTTGAATCAATTCTGGTGTCCACTACGTAACTTGATCGTCCTTCTAACACGTATGGAATTCTACGAGCCTTGCCAACCACTCCTGAAGCTTGTGCGCAAAGGTTACAAAGAAAATTTCATAGACTTCAGTGAAGATGTACTTATTCTTCCACTTCTCAACTGTCAAATTCATGCTGCGATTCTCCTTTACAGCAAACTCCTGAATCTATCTTTCAATCCAGCCTTCGATTTCCACCCTCTCAGGTCTCCAAGGACTTCATTGAATTACCCAATCTCTCTCTCAAAATGCTCCCAGTCCTGGAAACAGAACCATTTTTTGGCTTGAGTGGTCCTGACCTAGGTTTGGAGGTTAAGGTTTGCCAACAAACCCCTATACTATTGGCCCTTTCGACAGTGACCTACTTGCGCAGGCCAAAGTCTCACCCGAAGCAGTATGGGAGGGTGTTGGAACCAAGTTTCCACACCCTGAGAGAGAGTAGGTAATTCGAGACAGATCTAGGTCGCAACTTATTAGGTTTGCACAGAATGAGTCTATTCGTAGCTATTTTCGCAGTGTAATAAGCATATAACTATGAAAAATATATCAGATCTAACCAGTGCATTCGCATCCACATGCGTATTACCAAATACCATCATATAGCACTATAATCGCAGCCAATATCAGATCACAGTTATACTTATGCTAGTTTCAGAACACCAATACATTTGTAGCTTAAATAGGCGTCACAGATGCGCTTCAATAGTAAACATAACCAATTCAGATAACACACAGATACTTTAACGATACTTCACATTCATTAACATTCAGATCCACTTAAAACCAAAACACAACCTGTGCACACATCCTAGCAGGATCCGCACATTGTAGGACTGAGGCTCCACGCACACAGCCAACAGGATTCCTTAACAAAAACAACCCAAAACAGATCTAACAATTCGCACGTAGCATCAATCTATCCACTTACCTACTAGACCCAACTAACTATCTATTTATAATATCATAGCCCTTTTTATCTTATGGTCTGCAAACCGTGGTTTGCAGACCCTAGAGCTACCCTTTAACCCATTACAACACATTAGGGGCTTTGACCCACCCTAAAACCCCTACATAGAACCGACTTTAACAAAATTGTACCAAAAACGTAGGTTAGGTAACCTCGTTCCAACACCTTTCCTTGCCTTAGCAACCAAAGCACAATCCTCTTCATCGTCATACTTTAATGAAGAGCCATCTCTGGTGTTCCGCCTAAACTCCTCCTGCACTAGATTCGACCACAGTCATTCCCAATCTGGTAGTTTTTCCCATTCGTTGACAGAGTCTTGATAACTGTGCCAACTCTTAGAAAGTCTCAAGAGAGCCAAACTCACCAAATCATCATCAAAACTGTGATTCCCACACTCCCCAATTCATCCCAACATTGGACAAACTTTGTGAGATACTTAGGAATATTGTCTCCCTTCTCCATCTTGATCTTTCTGAGTTTATCCTTCAGTGCCAATTTCCTATGGTCACTGCTGCTTTGGAAAAGATCTGTCAAAGCCTTCCACATTTCAAATTCAGTGGCTTTCCCATGAAGGCTTGAGACAACATGGTCTCTCACACCTTCCAACAGAATCCTTCTCGTCTTCACTACTTTCTTTTTCCAGGCGTCAAGTAATGCAGCATCCGTCGAAGTGGGCTTAGGAACATCATTGTCAGTGAATTCCTTCAAGCCATTATCTTCAATTACCTCCTCCATCTAGTCCTTCCAGGAAATGTAGTTTGATTTTCCCTTGAGTGCATACTCTAGCCGCAAGCCATTGAAATCCATTTCGATGTTTACTCAACTGTCGCAGCAATAAATTCTTGTAACAAATTCGAATTGTTTCCACCAACAAACTCAGTTACTGCTTCAAAATTGAAATCTTCTTTGCTCCGATACCATGTAGAAATTTAATACAATTATTCATTTCCTATATTATCCTTATCTAACAATTATATGCCATTGTTAAATACATAATCCTTCTACTTAAATCTTTGCGGAAATTTAATCGCCAATTGCAAACACATGAAGAAAGATCAATCACACAAAACACAGATGTTTTTACCGGGAAAGCATAAAGATAAAAACCCCACTATAATATATTATGTATATATCATGGATCATGAAACAATATCATACAAAACTCTAATCCAAGAGCTCTCAATACAATATACAATCGTCTCACACTGTCATACAAAATTGGCAAATACATGCGCCAATTTACTACCTCCTGACAGCCTGCCTCCACTGTGCAATCCTTGCTGATCACAATCCCTGAATGAATTTGATCCTCCCTTGCCTTGACTATGCAATCCTCATTGGAATATCCAATGTGTGTGTGGTTGCATGAGTGCACCCACTAATGTCACAACTGATAGTCAAACTGTCCCTTTCACATATCTCTCAACTGGGTCTCCACTGGATCTGACATGCTTGTAGTTAATAGTAGTGAATCTTCAGTTGCATGTGATATCACTCCATGTGAATTAATTTAATATTTAATTCATTGATCTCTCACTAGTGTATCTTTAGTTACAACTAATTACAACTAGAACAACTGAGTTTAACCCACTTAATTGAGTTAAACTACTTTACAACTCACATAACTACACATCCAACTCTGTTACAACTTTGTGTCAGTCAGTTACAACGAATTCCACTTGCATGTCCCACCAGCCAACCTTAGAACTCGTAATTCCTTCAGTCAACTGGTTTTCCACATCATTTAACTAAAATCAAGTGGTTCAAGAGAATAGATTATTATTTATTGTCTAATTATTATTAAGAGATAATAATAATCGACATGCATTCTATTTTTAGACATGCGATCTATAAATATACTTCTCCAATGCATCTAAAAATAGAAACTCATCTATAAATAGAATTTTATCAACCATCTATAAATATACTCCCACTATAGATAGAATTTTCTCACCATTCTAAAAATAGACATACACCTAAAAATAGCTTGTGGGCCCCACCTAGTGTAGGTGCTTAATTTTCACTAGGATCATCATCTTGTTGAATCTCAACATTCTAAAACATATTTTTCAAGGCCTTCCACATAGCATATGAAGTCTACTTTCTATGGAATTTCGAGACAATATGATCTCAAACTCCTTCTAACAATATCCTTCTCGCCTTTGCTACATTCTTCTTCCATACATCAAGAAGTTGAGCATCTGTTGTTGCGAGATGGGGAATATCATTGTCTATGAATGCCTTCAGTATGTTGTCCTCTATAACTACCTCCATCTTGTCCTTCCATGCTATATAATTCGAATTTCCCTCAAGGGAACATTCAATTCTCAAGCTATTGAAAGACATCTTTATTTGTTGTTGGTCCTAAAGAATAAATCTGCAAATTCAATGTACGTGTTCAAAACAAACTTTGTTTCTTCTCTTCTGTTGTGATTCCTTCTCTGATACAATGTAGAAATTATCCAAAGGGAACCAATCTGATCTTGTAATGTACTAAAATAGAGTATTTAATCCTTCTACAAAGTTTGGAAACCAATTTCAATCGCACAATCACATAACAAGTAAGAGAAAGAAATTATCAATTTCAAAACACAAGATGTATCTAGGGAAAGAAACTGCTCAAAACCCCACTATCTGTATATTTCATAAATTCAATACCATGAAATAATACAATGTCATTTCCATCACTAAGAAACCTATGCACTCTCTTGACTATCTCACGCTGATCTAGGAAAAATCAGTTCAATACTTAACCAATTCTCAACTTTTGTCTGACCAGCCTTGCTTACGCATTCCTGGAGGAATTATGTCCCTATTAATAATGAAATTCCAAAGAATTTATTTCGCAATTCCTTCAAGGCATCCTGATGACCTCATGCATGACCTGTACAATTTTATAATTATACAACCAATAGTTATCTTCCATTTAACCTCAATCTCAACTTGGCATTCCTTAGAACTAACATGCAACAACTATTTATAGTGAATTATCAGTTAACTGATTGATCGCTACTTATGAATTAAATAAGGTTTAATTCACTGGAACTATCACTATTTCAACTCTGAGTTAGAACTATTTAAACTGATTTTACTCAAATAATTGAGTTAACTAATTACAACTTACAAATAATTGTAATTGGACCCCCTAAAATCTAGAAAGAACTCTACATGCCTCCAGTTTGACCTCCAACTCCAATTATATCAGCTAACTAATTCTTCCTGACTCAGTCAACACTTAAAAGTTTTTATGAGATGAAATTACAATTTCTATTCCAATATAATTAAGGGAAAATTAAATCAGAAGCCCCCTTTGGGGTGCCATTTCTTGGTACCATTTCAACATGCTATTTCCCAGGTCATATTCCTACCAACTACAAAATGCTTCACTATGTTTTCGAAAAAAACTACTTCAAATACACTATTGTACATGAGTAAAAGAATACAATATACTACTCTCATCATGTCCTTGGGCCGTCCCACAAGGGTTTCAAGCCTAGACCCACTATGATACCATGTTAAGTAGGAGAGTATATATTTATTGCACAGACAATGTCTCAAGAATTATAGACTATTAACCAAATAATAATACACATATAAATACATCAAGATTTTTCTCAATATAGAAAAATTGTCTTAGACACACAATCCTTCAATTGAGAAAATATCTCAACCTCACGCCAAAATACGAAGATAACTATTTGGAGAGAATATCACACACCCAACTAGGCCTCAAAAACCTCCTAAATAATATGACTATACTCCTTCTCATGGAGGTTAAAATTGTACCTAAGTATGACCAATAAACTAAATAATTAAATATGATACTCACACATAAGACAAATAAGAGTTATATACTCCAACAAAAACATCATTTCAGGCCTCGAAATGGCCCTGGAAGGTTTCAAATCATATATTCTCGAAATCAGGACCTATCGGTAAAACTGAACTTACAAGTTAATTCCTCCAATTTTTCCACTTTTAAAGTATCAAGAAAGATGAAAAATAATAAAATGATCCAATTAGGATCAATCAGCGTGTTGGAGATTTCATCCACCAAATCCTTTAACTCTTTTATATCTTCGTTTTATAGACATTTATGTTATTGAATCTTTTAATTTTTTTAACTAACTAGTGAAGCATTAGGTAGGTGATGTAATGCTTGGGTTCCTAGTACCCCTGGAGGGTTGTTTGGAATTATCTATTTTTCTTGTGCTAATTATCAAAAATTTCTCAATGGGTCATATAAATTTGTGGGGCTTATGGGTGTATGGTAAATGTATGGCATATGGCACGTGGGGTGTATAGTCAAATGTGGCATAGAGAAAAATGGAACATAGCGATAAATGAAGACTACAATGGCTAATTGGAGCACATAAGAGAATGGTGGGGATGTGAATGTGAAGGGTATAGGGTGAGGGTATGGTGTTGAAAAGATGGAAGGATGGATGCAATTAGGATTTTTGAGACACCTCGAGGATCTGGAAAATGTGGTGGACATAATGGACACAAAGGAGGGAATGGGAAATGTCACATGATGCATTAAGGATGAAACAAGGTGATGAGGATGAGGAATTCAAGAATATCTGGGACACTAAAAGAATGTTGGATGTATGGTTAATGTTGCAAAGCAACAAGTTGAGGAAGAAAAATGCTTTGATACCAATTGTAGGTTACACTAGTAAATAATTATGGTGTGCTTGTGTGTGTGTGTACATTTCATTTTTTCTTAATTTGTCTCAAATTACAATGAATGTGCATATAAATACATGTATTGATGATACATCATGACTTTAGAAAAGAGCATGACTTACCATTATTGCATATTAATAATAATCTTTCGTACCCATAAGGTGTATACTAGTTTGTTTGTGTGGGGCTTACTCCTCATCAAGTCTTGGTTTTAAACCTTGTGGGGAGGATTTGAGGGTAAGAGCCACCTATGAGGCCTAAAGGGAATTTAGGCTCGACTAAGTCTCACACAACCCTACTAGCATCATTCTACTAGTGGAAAAATCATTTTTTCATTCAACATTAGGGTTTTCCCAAGCACAAGCTTTGCCTAAATGGTGTAATAAATAATAAGATTTTTAATTTTTTTGGTATCCTGAAGGAACCCAGCAGACCGTATTTCCTCCTCTCCATAAACTGGGTCACCACTGGAGGGATTTGAACCTTGGATCTCTCATTTTTCTTAGATTTCACATTATTTCGATCACCAATTGAGTTGTCGCACTCGGACGTAAAAAATAATAATATTACTTGTTGAAAAATGTAACTAGTGTCAGTATTCATAATTGTATTTAAGTCATGATGTATTGTATCTGTCAAAATCAAGGAAAATAATTTCCATTGTAAAATAAATTGACTTATTAAAGCATGGGTTTCATGCTTGGGTCAATGGTTAATAGGTCAAAGCCTCCCTTGCAGGCTTCCAGGGTTTATGTCGAGAGTCCTTGTCCTTGTCATTATGTAAGAGACACTTATTGGGCTTCATCTATCAAAGAAGATTTTTTTGTTATGTAAAATAGGTCATTTAGGCTTCCTCCACTAAGTCAGCCTCAACTTGGACAAGTTGACCAAATTGGGAAGGCAGAATCCACTCTAAAAGGGCAGTAACTCGACTCATTTGGAGCACATCAACCACAACTTTGATATGCAGTAGCCGGAGGCATAAAAATGGTGTGAAGTTCATGGAAGAGGAATAAAACCCTAGAAAAGGAGAATGAAGGCTTTTTCAAGCAAAAGGAAGTCAAATTTTCTCTCTCTAATCTCACAAGTGCGAAATTCGGAAGTTTTTGGCGAGGCAGGAATTTTGGGTTGTTGTTGGGTTGTAGTTGTTAGACAAGAAGAGACTAATCAAGTTTTTTGAATCGTATTGGAAGGCTGACTTGGTGGGGGAGGAAGGTATTTTTGTTAGGTATAAGGTCTTGGTATATCTCAATTTTATTAGTGGAAGAGTTTGACTGGTTTTTCCCCTAGAGAAGGGTTTTTTCCCTTGGCTGAGTGCCTACATCTGGTATTGATGAACTTCATGTTTTTATTTGATGATTTTTTTATGAGAAGAAGATGAAATAAGAACATAAAAAATATAATAAGAATACAAGAATAAAACAAGTAAATCAACGTAAGAAAATATTTATGCCTTTTTTTTTTTCTAACATGGTATCAGAGCTAAGGTGAAGAAGGAAGGAAAAAGGCAACTTGAAGGTCTATTGAAAGAAGGTTAAGGATGAAGGAACAAAAGAAGGTCATTAAGGAAAGGATCATATAAGAAGAGAATATTGCTATCTATAGAAGACCTCAATGAAGACAGAAAACACGCTAGAAGGAGCCTCCAACTATAGGTCATGGAAGAAGAGGATTGATCTTATTATCGCAAAGCATAAATTTTTGGATATTTTTCAAGGAAAAGTTAAGAAAACTACAGATGATGCAAGAAAGGATAAGTTCAGGGAAACTGAAATCTTGGCCATGACTCTAATAGTAAATAGAATGAAGGACAATCTAATCCTATACATATATAATATAGATTCTGCTCAAGAAATGTATAAATACCTCTCCAAGTTATTTATCATCAATAATATTGGTCAAATACCTAGTCTCAAGAATGAACTAAGGAAAATAAATATGACTAAAGATGATATTTATTCATCATATTTTGTAATAATATCTAGAATAAGAGATGAAATCTAAGCTATAGATGAATTTGTACCAGAAAAAGAACTTGTGATTGCTGCTCTACTAGGTCTACCAAAATATTGGAGTGTTTTTGCATCAGGAATTAGAAGTTGGAAAGATACTCCAACATTTGAACAAATTTGGAATGCAAGCAGTCAAGAAGAATCTTGCATCTCATTAGTAAAAAAAAATAAGGAGGATGAACAAGACAACACTTCTAATGCCTACTCTACTCATCACAAGAATAAGGGAACATTCAATAAGTTCAAATGACCAAAGACGAAGGTTGATCTATCAAAGGTTGAGTGCTAGATTTTTCATAAAATGGGACACTACAAAACTAAATGTCATGATAATCCAAGGAATAAGAAGAGAGAAATAGAACATGAAAATATTTTCAATGAAGCTCCACCTAAGAGGAATAAGAGTGAAGAGTCTAAAATCAAATATTTATTTACTAAAGTCTCTTAGGGAATAATATCCCTCACATATCCTTATATTTTAATTTTTGTAATGTTTTCTTTTATGTTTTGATTTACATATTTTGCACATCTAATATATATTTTTATAACATTTTTGGATTGTTTAAAGTGTAGGTATTCCTCAAAGGACTATATTAAGAGGGAGCCTTCACCATTTTACCAAAATATAATTGTATTGTTCTTTGTTTTATCTTTTATGTTTTATTTCCTCATCATATCAAGATTTACTTGTGTTGTATACTAATAACCTTTTCTTTATATTTTCCTTGGTTAGGAAAGCTTGTAGAATACACAAGGGCTGTGGAGGAGACTTTAAAGGAAAGACTTGAATGATTAAAAAGTTATGTTGCAAAGGAATCCCTTTAAGGATTGATGTCCTAGAAGGTTTGGTAAACAAAACTCAAGGTGTGTCTTAGACTACAAGTTTTGTTTCAAGGTCATTTACATACAAAAGGTATGATCATTCTCTTTTGAAATTTTATTTATATTACTGACACAGTTATGTCTAGGGTTTTGAATCACAAAGATTCTTGTTAGGGTGATTAATCATTAGATTGAATCTACCCTTGTGTAGGGTTTAGGGTTTAGGTTTTGATGGAATTATTATGAAACCCTAACCTTTAGGGTTCACTGTAAAACCCTAGCCTGTTATTGCTAAGGATATGTTAATGTTGATTATGAAACCTTATTCTTATTAGGGTTTGTTGATAAATCCTAGAACATATGATAAAATCATATTCTTTTTAAGTTTATGGTTTTGATAATGTCGTGGTAAAAACCCTAATCCCTTAGGTTTTGTTGTTAATGTGTGGGATATATAATGAAACCCTAGATTTTTAGGGTTTGGTATTTAGGGTTTATGAACAAAAACTTTGTAATAACTAAAGTAAGACCCCAGGAATGAAACCCTAGGTGTGTATTTGTTTGTTTGATTTAAACCCCAGCTTGGTCAAAATTGTTCGATGTATTGGTCTTGGGTTTACCTAGTAGATATAGATGTGAGATGTTAGTTAATCGTAGATATGTATATGAAAGTATGATAACTAAATGTTTTAGTGTGTAAAATCTAGGGTTTTTAACAGAACCCTAGTATAGATTGATATTCTAGGACAAGATGATATTGTTTTCGATTATTGATATGATTTAGCATTGATGATAAAATCTAGGGTTTGAAACAAATCCTAGTAGAGTATGACATGTAATTCTAAAAGCATATTGTTAAACCTTAGCACTATGATTGGATTGTTATTTAATTTAATTTATGATATCTAAGGGTTTATGTCTTGGAGATGGAGTCCAGGGTTTATGACAAAACCCTAGCAAGGGGTTGAAGTTTAGTATGTAAAAATATATGACCCTTGTTGATTATGAACCTAACTAGGTTTAGGTTTTTTATGTCTAAAGCTTGAACTTTTTGGTGCTTCCATAGTAATAATTTTATTTTGATATAGTTAACTTCATGCTTCTGTATGTTTGTATTGGGTAGTACTTTCTATTAAAGTTTTGTAGGTACATAATATTCAAGATGTTGAATATGTTCATAATGATGAGCATGATGAAGGAAGCTATAAGAATGATGATGATAAAAGTTTACCTTGATTCCATGAGAAATAATGTAATCATTGAAAGGATGAATTTTCTTTGATATTATAAAATAAGGCAGTTGTTGACCTCCCTGAGACAAGAGGGAGCTTGGATAGAAGAAAAGGTATATCTCCCCATTTGAGAGGGAGGGCATATTATGACAGTCATAATGAATACCTTGAAGAAAGAATGAAATCAAATAATAGATGAAATTACTACAAATGGATTTGCAAACAAAATATTTGAGAAGTATTGTGACTATATTTGGTGCTACTGAAGAATTAAAAGAATAAGAAAGCTTTCAAAAAAGTTATATCTGGATGACTTGATGATGATATGAGTATCATTAGAATGATTTAGGGCCTCAAAGGTTTGTGTTTATTTGAATATTTATTTAAATTTTTATTACTGATTCAGGTTTTGATTATGCAGGATCTCTCCGTAAAAATATTGAACGTTTGAAGCATGCTTGGAGTGATGGATATATATCTGATTTAGTTAAAAATGAGAGATGAAACATCTTGTGGTATGTTGACGGTGTTGGACCCACCAACATTAAGGGGATCTCCCCAATATGAAGTCCCAAATAGACCTCACACCATTTGGAGTAGGAGTCCCAATAGTGGGGTGTTAATGATATGCCTTGTTTTGCAAAAAACATAAGAGTGTTGCACGGTGTCTTTGGTAAGAACAAGTGTGTGACCCTGCAGATAGTAAAGTGCGATGCATGATTGGTTCCAACACACAAAGGTAAAATGGAGTGTTCCCCTTAGAATATTGTAATAGTACGCAGCTTGGAAGGAACACAAGAGAAAAATGACATCACACAAACTAAAAAACAGAATAATCCACAGGTTAAGGTAACAAATTAATACATCAACACACATCCAGTAAGATACATAAAAATTCAAATGAAATAGTTCATAAGCATATGTGTAAGTTAAATAACATACATAACAAATACAACAAGAGTAGTCCTACTATATTCACAATATATTCATGAGAGTGTGTCGGCTCTAAGTTTTATTATAAGTGAAAGTTCCAATTATACATACAAAAATGACAAACCACTTGCCCCAATAGTGGGACGTGAAGTCAACAACACCTGCTCCTCCAAAGAAGTATACTCCCTCTACGCTACGGAGAAGCCAAGGATCTCACACAACTCCCAAGCCCTTCGTAATCCTAAGCCTAGCCAAAAGCGTGGCTCCCAAAATCCACTTACATGAGTTATGAGGATATATTTATAACAAAGTGGGGGTGACTCTTGGCATGCCCCCTTTGTGACTCTTGGACTCCCATCATGACTCTTCAACTTCTATACAAGATGACTCATTACATTACATATGACTCTTCACATTCCAATATGGAAACTTGGAATTTCACTTTTATAATAAGTACAAATAATGTTACATTTTCCACTTGTACCCATATGAGACAATATAGGGTAGAGACAACTTGAAAACCTAACAAGAAAAAACATTGTGATGATGGAGTTTGGGTGAACTCTAGTTGGGAAACTTCTACTTGATGCTTCTCAACTACATATTGATGCCAAGCTCAGTATTATTCGATGTCATCCCCAAACTTTGATATGGTGTCAAGTTGGAAGCAGACTCTAGCCTCCATAACATCCGATTACAATGACTTAGATCTAGTATTAACCTCTTTATCGACCACGAGAAACATTGTTATGATATGAACAGGACCACCTATGTAGTTTTGCATGTTCTACCTATTCAACTCAAAATCCTCCTTGGTGGCATTCTGTTTCAGCTACTCCAAATACTCTTCGATCTCTGGTTAAACTTGATTTTTGTGCTTAGCTTCAGTGAGTGAGCTAATTGATGGGATCTTGTCGGCTCTCACCATGAATTACAAACTGTTGTACAATGATTCATATGAGGCCTAAATGTTTCCAATGAATGAGGCGAGCGGCTTATTGTTCTGGATCAATATTGTAATGTTCCAAAATTTTCATGAATAAATTTGAACATTAATTTTTGCTCATATTGATCCGGATTTATGCAGGAACGCAACAAAATATAGAAATAATCATGAACATAGAGATGCAGCAGAAATAATTCTTCATTTCATTAATATCAAATAACAGAAATATGCTTACAGGCATAATGGAAGTAAAATAGCTAGGGTGTTGGTAGCGAATCTCTGAGAAGAGATGTGATGGCTACAGACCTCTGAACTGTGCTACAATGAGGCTCAAGGGCCTATTTATTGTTGAGAAACAATGTAGAATCTGAAACGTCCAAAAACCTAACCGTAGGAGATGAGGCGCCAAAACTGTGGGCCCCCGTTTGGGTAAATTGGTAGTTCAACTTCCTGGGGGCATAACTTTGGCACCTGATCTCTGTTTGACGCACTCAATAGCTCGTTAGAAAGATCTATCCAAGGACTTCAATTTTTGAATGAGCAACATCGGTCCATGGACCCATGTTGCTCTCCGTTTTCCCAAAAAATGTCGTTTAGGGCCTCAAAACGGCTCCGGAAGTTCAGGACTCGAAAAACTGCTAAAAATATTAAGTTTTGTTGCAACTTGAAAATTGAAAGAACTGAAGATGGGGGTTCAAATGGAATAGGTGGGTGGACGCCAATATCCACCTGGATCATTAAGCCCCCAAAACGGCTCCGAGAGTGGAGGACCCGAAAACCTGCTAAAAATAGTAAGTTGTGCTGAATGTGAAAAGCTACAATAATTGATGGTGCTGGTCCAAATGGAATAGGTGGGTGGCCACCGATATCCACCTGGATCATTCCTCCCTCCTTAGGAAGCAATGGTCCCCATTGCATTGAGATCCTCCATGAGATGAGGCAAATTCTGCTGAACTGAGTATTAGATGTGTTGAAGATGTCATGGACCTACGGGTGGACATGCTGGATGCGTTTAGTAAATTTGGTTTCTTTATCAGCCTCATACAGTACATGTTTGGATTCTGTATGTGTAGTTGCAGGATGTATGGCAACATCAGGTGGTGGTGCATTAGGAGTCAGATCAATGGAGTGCTTGTCCTGACAGTGTAGAGGAACCTCTATGAGTGAGGAGAAATTGTCATCGTATTCCTCCATGACTTTGTCCATCTGCTGCAGCCGTGAAAGGGAGCCCTGTTTCGAGGATGTGGCCACAATATTCTTCTTTCCCTGTGAGTGAGTCATAAGGAAAATGAATTTCCTGGTCTGGGAAACAACCTTACTGCGTTGTTTTGCAGTAGTCAAAGAAATGGCAGGAGGCGGTACTACCTCCGGTATCCTGTACAAGTTATTTCCCAAAGTAATAATAACAGCACGAGGCCTAGACTCATACACAGCATGTCGCCTCCACAAGTATGGTTGGCCCAACAATACATCAGCTACATCAAGAGGAGCAACATCACACAATACCTCATCCGTGAATGGCTTGATACTGTATGGAAGTCGGCACTGCTGGCGGATGCGGAGATCTCTCTCTGGGTGGAGCCACCCGATGGTATATGGCTGCGGGTGTGCTATGGTTGGTAGGCCGAGCCTCTTCACGACGTCTGCTGAAATGAGGTTCTTTTGGCTTCCGCTATCGACAAGAAACTGCAGCGGAGAACCCTTCACCCACATCTGCGATTGGAAGAGGCATCTCCCTCCTCCGGATCCTCCGGACCCTCCTTTCCGTGATCTTGCAGCATGGCACTGCAGATCCGCACGGCCACTGCACGACCGTCTTGTCACGTTCTCACTCCTGCTCCTAACCCCTGTGACCGAAAATGCATCTCGATTTAAGCTTTGGTCAAATGACCAAAGACCGTTGGGCCCGACTCGTTTGTGCCGTGAGTGGAGTCGTTATGAAATTCACACCACTCTGGTCTGTTGGATTTGTGTTGTTCTCGAGCTCCATTGCTTTGGCCTTGCCCCTTGTTCTTGTCGGGCACCTTTTCTATCTGCATCCAAAAGTTCCGCTTTCTGCTTAAATTTATGCTCGATCTCGCGGCATAGAAATATTCCGTGCCAAGCGATGTAATGTCGAGGAACTCCATTTCCTCCTGAATGTGTTTGTGCAGACAGCCGCGGTACTTGAGCACCAAATGTCTCTCTGAATCTTTAATACCCAACTTTGTGCGCAGGGTATGGAACAGATTCGTTAGTTCGTGCACATCTTGATCCTTTTGTTGCCGCAGCGTGGTCCATTGGATGTATTTGTCCTCATAGCTCCCCACAGGGTAATATTGTTCCTTGATGCCGTCTCGGAACGAATTCCAAGTGGGTGTGGTCGAGAACAGAGAGGGTTCCCCTTCGCTCTCTTGCTCACGGTAGGTTTCCCACCAGTCTTTGACATGGGGGGCGGCTTTGAGGAGTGCAAAACTAATCTTTTCTCGGTCGGAGAAGTCATGGACCGAGAAATACCCTTCCAACAAATTTAACCATCTGTCTACAGCGTCTGCATCTATTTTTCCTTCAAATATAGGAATGTCAAAGTTTACCTGTACCTTGAAGGGAGTGGCGCCTCCGGAGTGGCTGTTGGATGCAGATGCACCATATGTGGGCAGTCGTTGAAGGATTTGAGCAAAGTTATCCATCATCGCATTCCTTTGTTTCTCGAGGGCCTCCTCGAGCAGTATTTTGATAGGATCTCCTACTCCCTCATCTTTCTTTTCTTTCGCCATGGGAGGTCGTCGGGGTTTGCGAGGCTGATCTTGCAAGGGTTCAACCAGATCGAGCCCTAACTCCTTATACCCTGACCGCATTGGGGACATGCAAAGAAAAACAAAGAAAGAGCAGACCCGCTCTGATACCACTGATCCGGATTTATGCAAGAACGCAAAAAAATATAGAAATAATCATGAACATAGAGATGCAGCAGAAATAATTCTTCATTTCATTAATATCAAATAACAGAAATATGCTTACAGGCATAATGGAAGTAAAATAGCTAGGGTGCTGGTAGCGAATCTCTGAGAAGAGATGCGCAGTGGCTCTTGACCTCTGAATTGTGTTACAATGAGGCTCGAGGGCCTATTTATTGTTGAGAAACAATGTAGAATCTGAAACGTCCAAAAACCTAACCGTAGGAGATGAGGCGCCAAGACTGTGGGCGCCCGTTTGGGTAAATTGGTGGTTCAACTTCCCGGGGGCATAACTTTGGCACCCGATCTCCGTTTGACGCGCTCAATAGCTCGTTAGAAAGATCTATCCGAGGACTTCAATTTTTTAATGAGCAACATCGGTCCATGGACCCATGTTGCTCTCCGTTTTCCCAAAAAATGTCGTTTAGGGCCTCAAAACGGCTCCGGAAGTTCAGGACCCGAAAAATTGCTAAAAATAGTAAGTTTTGTTGCAACTTGAAAATTGAAAGAACTGAAGATGGGGGTTCCAATGGAATAGGTGGGTGGCCACCAATATCCACCTGGATCATTAAGCCCCCAAAACGGCTCCGAGAGTGGAGGACCCGAAAACCTGCTAAAAATAGTAAGTTGTGCTGAATGTGAAAAGCTGCAATAATTGATGGTGCTGGTCCAAATGGAATAGGTGGGTGGCCACCGATATCCACCTAGATCACATATTGTATAGTAGGTGAGAAAAAAAGAAGAGGAGGGCTCTTAACATGAATAAAACCCTTCCTTATGTGAAAAGGGAACCATGGAGCAGCTTATTTTACACCTCCTAGTGTGAAAAGGGGGCAAAGGCATGAGGATAAGGCCAAGTTGACCAAGTCAACAACGTAGCCTAAGAAGGAGTAGCTTGCCTGGGAAGACAGCACAGTTTTGGAGGGAAGAGGTTCATTTCATGTTGAAACCCTAATAGGTGGGACCCAAGGTGAAGGGGGCTCACAACTTCATAAGGAGAAGGAGGGCATATTTGTGGAGTGAGCTTATGATTTTCGAATTCCTTGTCTGCTTAGACATTTCTGCAAACTCATGTTGTTTAGCAAAGTTTGGAGGGATTCCTGCTTCAGAGTTCCCTCTCCTTCATTGAGTGATCTCTTGAAGGGAATTTTTTAGCAATTCTCCACATTGGGTTGAGGGCCAAGCATTCCTTTCTTCTACAGCGTTATTCTTGGAGCAAAGGACATTGTGTTGCTGGGTAGTGCAGTGGAGAGGTTCACCACATCAGTTCTTGAGCATATTTTCCAGTGCAGAGAGCTTCCTTTGCATTGGAGGATCTGTACAAGAAAATCTGGAGCTTATTTCACATCTTGGAAAGTGGCCAACTTAGTTCCCATCCTCTACAGTGCAGTTCACTGGGAGATCTGCGTTCTTTTTGTGAGAGCAGCAGCTGTAGGTTTTGATCCCTTGCTAGTGAACCCATTCTTCGGAGAAAGGGCCATCCCTTCTCCTAGAAGGATTTTTATTTCATTCCTCCTCTATATTTGAGAATTTTCAGATACATTCATACTTAGTGATGCAGTAACTACATTTTCTAGCTCTACATTTGCATATCTGCACTTCTATACATTGTACCTTCATGTAACCCTTGCCGGGTGTTCTTCATTTTGTATAAAGAGGAAGGAATTCTCATTTTTCTCACCATTGGATGCTCATAGATTTCTCATCTTATATGTCACATTATTTACTATAGAAACCCTAGTAAAAATAACGTTGTCCTTGTTTCATTCTTTCTACATGAGCTAGACTATGGGGTTTTGAGCTAGCTTAAGGCATATTGTTTTTAGAGTTATGTTTATATGAGCTAGATTCGTTTCTTTTACCTCTAATTATGCAATTGAGTCATATATTAGGTCATCTAAGGGATCTCAGTCCCATTTCTCACTTATACAGTGGTAATTTCTAAGGGCAACTGTTTTATGCTTGCATGTTGCTGCAATTTTCAGCTAGTTCATTGTGGAAGATCTGAATAACCTGCTTAAGCTTATTTCTTTGAGCTTAAATTATGCAAGGAGGTCAAATTATATATTTTTTAAGGCATCCCAGCAGTGTTCGGCCTTATTTTCACATCAGCTTCCTTATACCACGTCCTTAAGGAGCTTGCTGCAACAATTCCTAAATAGGAAAAGTCACATATCTGTAGACAGAGACTACAAAAGGCCATGTAGCCTCTGGTTCTCTCCCTTCTTTGGAAGGAGACATAACCAGTAAATGCCTCAGCAGTCCATATCTGGCATATACTTGTGATATTTCTGAAAAGGAATATTACAGTGGTATCAGAGCTCTGCTCTTGGCTCAGTCTGTGGATTCCAGATCCACCCAGAAAGTAAGAAGAAGAGGAGAACGAATATGAAGAGGATGGGGTTACTCTCATCCATTTTCAGACCAAAGAAGAGCCTCTCCAAGGAGTTTCAACCAATGGGGGAAGAAAGGCACAATGAAACTCCAAGAGGGTTTCAAGGTGGAGAAAGCTATAGTGAAACCGCTAGAGGGTTTCAAGAGGAAGGAGAAGATGGGTGCACTTCCAGTTCTCAGGGAGGGAGTGCAGAGAATGGAAGGCCACAAGAAGAAGTGGGTAGATGGCCAGAGGAGGAGGAGCTCTCTTCCCCACTTGAGGAGGCTTCTACCAGCGTTGTCATGATCATAAATGGGTAGCCAACCATATCAGTAGTTGGACCAGCCAACGCATTTCAGAAAGAGACTCTTGCAGCCCTACAAGATGTCTCAAGGGCTTCCAAAGGTATGCAAAAATTTCCATGTTGTAACACTTTAGAAGAATTCGTGATAGGCTCTGGAAATTTGTCTTCACATGGCCCAGGATCGAAATGCCTTGCTGATGAGGAGAGGCAAGCTTATATAGCGCTGTGCAATATGGATTTGATCCAAGAAGGGATCAGCACTCATTCCTTTGCACCCTTAGTGAGTTTCATGCAGCATGATGAGTTATGGTGCAAGGATTTGGGGATCATCATGCATGAGGTGCCATCCCCTAATGATGTTTGGTTTCTAGCACTATTGGGTTTTGTTGGATTCAAGGGGTTAGTTGGTGAGAGGTCTCTATTGAGAGACCTCCAATGGGTTACATCTCAACCCTCCATGAGGTGTAAGAAGGAATTATTGCTTGGAAAGATTGGTGGTCTTCATTGGGAAGATGTCAAGGGAGAGGATAATCAAGGGCAGCCAAACTTGGATGAGGGAGGATGGATGGAGAGCAAGAGGCTTGTGAGCCACTTGAAGATCTATGACACAAATCAGCAAGAAGCACAGCTACACTGGCTACTCAGGAGAGAGTTTAGCAATCATGGGACATATCCTATTTCCAAGGGTATGAGGGAGGAAGGAACTTGGCAGGGTACTTTCATCATGGGGCAGCAAGGAGTGTGGATACATTATGATGGCATGATCATTATGTTTTCACTACAAAATTTGTATGATGGAGGTATGATGAGGCAGCAAAGATCGTTGTTGCTTCGGAGGATTGGAAGAGAGCAAGGGAAAATTTTCTCTCCCACTTGGCATAGTGTTGCAAGGGTGAAGTATGGAAATATCATGGTCTAAGAGGTGTTTTCATCATGGAGGAGACCCCTCATATATGGCAGCATTATGGAGAGTACCTTTGACAAAATACATGTCAAAGAATGGAGCTTGATATGGATGAGAGCGTATGTGTATAGGCCAACAGCGTTATCTCTTTGGAGAAGTAACCGATGGATGAAGTGTGCCCAGCGGAAGTGTGGTGGATCCATAACCCACAGGTCCCAATATCATTTCATATTTATTGCACTTGATGAAAAAATAGGAGGTGAGATGGATGAGGTAGTAGATGGATTCATCTATTACTATGCTACATTCTTCTTGACTTGGATTCCCAAGCATGATAAGAAGGATCTTCTTGCAGCACCTAGTTCATTCCTCTTCATGGGAGCATGCCAAACAACTATGGAGGGTTCATTCATGGATCCCTACATAATTTTACTCCCAGCATATGGTAATAAATCTGTTTTTACATTGGCTAATTTGTATACTCTCACCATTATTTTGCAGTGCATGGCTCTACAAGAGGGCAAGCTTATCAGATTGCTCCATGGAAAAAATTGGGCCAAACCATATGATGGAAGCAGCCATATTTCACATGGCCTTTGGAAAAAAAATTTCCATTGCATACATGTTCAGCTAATTTACATTATCAGCCATGAGTCACAAAGCATTTTGCCATGTAAATTTCTAAAGTAGCAACTTGGAAAACTGCGCTGCCAATATTGGGGAAATTGTTGGTACTTTCTTGCATCACATGAAACCTTCAGCATTTTCCTCATTTTTCTACTGATCATGACTTCCTTTGCTAATGAGGATCTGATTTACATTGGGAGCATGCTTGGAAGAATGACACATGAGTTGGAATTTTACTTAAAGGGGAAGGATTCCCACATTTTCTGCATTGCATGTTCTAAGGGGAACATGAGAAAAACTATGGCCACCACAGCTAAGTATATGTTTCCTTTTGAGGTGGCTCATAAGTTTGATGATCATCCATTGTATAATCATGGGCAAGTGATAAAATATGACTTGTATGTTCAGCGGACCCATTCATCCATTTACTTTTTACTAATGAATGTGAGAACTTTCACCACTAGTCATTTAGCAACATACTACTTGCCATGCCATTTTCTAAAGAAGCAATGGATGAGATTACGTTGTGTCCTTTTGAGACTTTGTTTGTATCATACAGAAGCATTCAAAGCCTACAGCAAACACTTCATTTGGACATTCTATGATGACCATGTCCTATTCATCATGGAAGAAATGTTTTGGGGTAGCTTGTTCTTCAATGTTGGAGGAGAAATCTTTGGTGGATTGCTCTACATTTTGCCACTTGAGGGCAATACATTTGCATCCTATGATCAGCACATACTCTGGAATATTCATAAGTGGAGAGGAGGAAAGCATGGGATAGGCCTTCTTTCCTATCATGTTCAGTCATTCAGCCCACCTACACATCATGAGCCAAAGGTGGAGGGGATTCTTCATGAGTTACCATGCTAGAGGGTGACTCATTCTATATGGATGATAGCTTGGGGATGGAGGTTTCACTTTTGGGGAATAATATTTCCCATGCATCTTGCACTCCATGCCTTGAGAAGACCTCTATACCACACATGCTTGTCTCCTTGAGCACTTTCCTTCTCATGATCTTAGTCATTTGGGGTGTTTCACCAAATGCTAGTCTATATGCTTGAGAGAGGCACTATGGATTTTCATGGATGAGATGGCATGATATTATTTGGAGGATTCCATCATATTTTGATGCTACTGGAGGAGGTAAGGAGATTCACTCAGTTCTATCCTTGCAGTTTCTTGAGGACAAGCAACATTTGGGAGGGGAGGACTGTAAAGTTCCAAAATTTTCATGAATAAATTGGAACATTAATTTTTGCTCATATTGTATAGGAGGTGAGAAAAAAAGAAGAGGAGGGCTCTTAACATGAATAAAACCCTTCCTTATGTAAAAACAGAACCATGGATCAACTTATTTTACACCTCCTAGTGTGAAAAGGGGGCAAAGGCATGAGGATAAGGCCAAGTTGACCAAGTCAACAACGTAGTCTAAGGAGGAGTAGCTTGCTTGGGAAGACAACGCATTTTTGGAGGGAAGAGGTTCATTTGATGTTGAAACCCTAATAGGTGGGACCCAAGGTGAAGGGGGCTCACAATTTCATAAGGAGAAGGAGGGTTTATTTGTGGAGTGAGCTTATGATTTTCAAATTCCTTGTCTACATAGACAATTCTACAAACTCCTGCTATTTAGCAGAGTTTGGAGGGATTCTTGCTTAGGAGTTCCCTCTCCTTCATTGAGTGATCTCTTGAAGGGAATTGTTTAGCAATTCTCCACATTGGGTTGAAGGCCAAGCATTCCTTTCTTCTACAGCGTTATTCTTGGAGCAGAGGACGTTGTGTTGCTGGGTAGTGCAGTGGAGAGGTTCACCACATCAGTTCCTGAGCATATTTTCCAGTGGAGAGAGCTTCCTTTGCATTGGAGGATCTGTACAAGAACATCCAGAGCTTATTTCACATCTTGGAAAGTGGCCAAATTATTTCCCATCCTCTACAGTAAATTTCACTGGGAGATCTGCGTTATTTTTGTGAGAGCAGCAGCTGCAGGGTTTGATCCCTTGCTAGTGAGCCCATTCTTTGGAGAAAGGGCCATCCCTTCTCCTGGAAGGATTTTTATTTCATTCCTCATTTTTTATTTTAGAATTTTCAGATATATTCATACTCAGTGATGCAGTAACTGCGTTTTCCATCTCTACATTTGCAGATCTGCACTTCTATACATTTTACCTTCATGTAACTCTTGCCGGGTGTTCTTCATTTTGTATATAGAGGAAGGAATTCTCACTTTTATCACCATTGGATGCTCATATATTTCTGATATGATATGTCACATTATTTACTGTAGAAACCCTAGTAAAAATAACGTTGTCCTTGTTTCAGTCTTTCTGCATGAGATAGACTATGGGGTTTTGAGCTAGATTGAGGCATATTGTTTTGAGAGTTTTATTTATATGAGATATATTCATTTGTTTTACCTCTAATTATGCAATTAAGTCATATATTGGGTCATATAAGGGATCTCAGTCCCATTCCTCACTTATACAACGTTACTTTCTAAGGGCAGTTGTTTTATGCTTGCATGTTGCTGCAATTTTCAGCTAGTTCATTGTGGAAGATCTGAATAACCTGCTTAAGGTTTTTTGTTTGAGCTTAAATTCTTCAAGGAGATCGAATTATATATGTTCTAAGGCATCCCAATAGTGGTCAGCCTTATTTTCACATCTGCTTCCTTATACAGCGTCCTTAAGGAGCTTGCTGCAGCAATACTTGAATAGGAAAAGTCACATATCTGTAGACAGAGACTGCAAAAGGCCAGGTAGCCTCTAGTTCTCTCCCTTATTTGGAAGGAGACATAACCAGGAAATGCCTCAATAGTCCATCTCTGGCATAGACTTGTGATATTTCTGAAAAGGAATATTAAAAATATTCAAACTCTTGTTATCTTTGGCTTTGCCTGCCGCTTCATTTTCTTTACCAAAATGTTTGGTGCCCATTTGTATCACATTGTCCACTCTTGCACGGAAGTGATGGCACCTTGCACATTCTTAAGAGTCATAACAAATTCCATGCTCTATTGCTGCAAGCTATGCAAGCGGAAATTTACCTTATGCATGGTCACGAGCTCCTCATAACAGTCCCACATGGTCTTGCCAATTGTGGATATTTTAGCAAGTATCGTTGCTCTCACTTCCCTTAAGTACACTTGTGCAGAAGTTTCACTTTTCACTTCTGCACGAATATGTTCTATCTCTTGATGGGAAACCTCTAGATTTCGTACCAAATTTTCATTATCGATCGTCAAATACTGAGTGTTTGATCTCACTGCACTCGTGAAGGCAAAGTTGTCTTCAGAAATATCATTTAGATTCTTTTTTGTGTCTGCCAATATCACCCTTTCTCTCATAAATGTAGGTGATGCATGATCATTTGGAAAATTCTTTCTTCATGCTTTTACAATACTCTTCAAGAGTTCATCATATGATAGATTGTACACATCCATTACCGGATCATTATCAAGAGGAAAAATTTCCCCTTCCTCTCTCAAGGCTAGCTATATGGCTGGAGGTGGTGGAGGCTGAATAGCAACCTATGGTATGCTAGGAATCATATAAACATCTTCATCTTGTGGTTCCATTCCCAACTCCCGGTCCGCAACTTAAATCAAGCCTTCAATCTGCTGAGAAAGCTCCTGATCTTGCATTTGTTCGCTCTCTGCTCCCTCTGTTGCTGGTTGGTTTTGTTCTTTCTTTTCTGCTTGAATCGATGTTTTCTCTTCTCTTGTTTCATATTTCATTCCTTCTTCTTCTTGCTTCTTCCTATCCTCATGTTCTATCCTCCTTTTCTCCCATTATGTGTAACATATGCTTTCTCCAAGATCTGCTTTTCTCTCTTCCTCTGCTCTACTCTCTTTAACCTCTGCTTCCTATTTTCTTATGATATCAAAGTTGGTTGTGTAAGGATTAGATCCACGTTCATCTTCCATATTTTTTCATTCTCTACACTGTTAGCAACCTTCCTCTTTCCCTTGTCCTATACTAGGTTTTTTCCTTCTACATTTTGTAGTTGTTGTCATTTTTGGAGTAGCTTGTAAGGTCCTAGTTATATTTATCAACTCGCGTCGTCTGGAGGAATTATAAAAATTCTTCCATTGTTCCACATCTATCCACTGAAATCCCTTCTGACCGAGTTTTAGTAATTCCTCACATAGCGGTATTTGCAAATTCCCCTCGGATCATATGGATTGAAGTATTTTATACCGAATTCAATTTTTACAATGGCTTTTAATTCGGTATCTACAACTTCAAGATTCTTAATCTCATATAATCTGATCTACAAAGGAAGCATGGGACATAGTGATTTCTTCTTCCTATGTAGCGCCATTGACAACCCTATGGAGAGATGATATGATTCTTATTGCATGACAAGCTTGTCAGTGGCATACCTTAGTAAAAGTTGCAGCAAATTTTGTCCATCGAATACTCAAATAAGTGTGATACCTTAGTAAAATATGCAACGGATTTTATCTGTTAAATACTCGAATAAGTGTTCCATCCAGTAAGGCAAACCAAACTACAATATCTTATATTTTCTCCATTACTCCTCGTGACATGCAAGGTGGGTCCTCCTAAAAGATAAGCTTGTATAGTGGGATGATGAAGTGATCAGTTAGTTGTTCCATAACTCCTCGGTGACTCCATTCTTCAAGTAGCTTATAATAGATATGCACAGAAATTTCTCATGGGGTTCATGTCTATTTCATGCTAGGAAATTTATTTTGTGCACAAATTGCATCGAGTAAGTATGCATACATATAAAACTTTGCTTTCTCACTCTTGGGAGGATCCCGCGCTTGCACTACATGGGCTCTAAAATGATGAGCTAATAGATATCACAAGTTGAATTGATTCCCCTCATTCACAACATGGTTCAATAATATATCCCACCCCTTAGGAAAGTTCTTCATGCTCGGTTGAACATATATTTTTCAAGCTAGGATGACCAAGAGTTGGTAGGCCTTCTTGAGCGACTTTGTCTTGTAAGTGTGGGTGGGTGTCTGTTGAAACTTGGATGGCTATTTAACCTAGCCTTTGACGATATCTCTTATGTTCATGTAGCTTTGGTTGGCATAAAATTATGATTCCATGAGCTTTAATGGCTCAGGAATATGGTACATGCATTGATAATTCGTTTCCAGAAAGGTAGCAGGATTCTCTCCACTGGTATTGCTCAATGTCATAGTTTTCTCATAAGTGTGTGAAACAATCATTGATAACATCTACACACTAGAAGGTTGGATACTTTCATGCAACCTTGTATAGTCTTAACTTTCAGATGCTAAGATAAACATGTTGGAATTTTAAATATTCCTCAAAGTATTTTGCAAAATCATCTTTAACCTACTGCCATTTCAGTGTTGATTCATTTTCTATAAATGGTTGAGTGTATTCATATACTGGATAGTTGACTGGAACTTGCTCAACTGCTTCCCCAGTATTTATTTTAGTGGTCCCTTTTGAAGAAGCTCTATTTCGTACCATTGTAACAATGATTGTTTGAGAGGTGCTCAACAATTTTTGTACCTGTGGGACAAAAAAGACAGTCATGCCAAGAAAACATCAATTTTTAGCAAATCTACTTTCAAGGCATGTTCAAGCAGCAAACTAGGCCTCTGATGGAATGGATTGCACAATTTTCACTAACAAAATGGTTTGGATACTTTTGGGAACTGTGCATTGCACAATCCCAGTAGGCAGGGTTGAACCTTGTGGCTTGAGACTGTGCAATGCACAGTTCAGATTGAGCAGTGGTCTGGTGGAGATTGCGCATTGTGCATTCTCAGTGGCTAGAGAAGTAGGTTGAGCCTTGGAATTACACAATGTGTAATTGGGCCATCATTTATTGCGCACTGTGCAGTTCCATAGGCCAAGCTCTCAACTTGAGCCTTATGATTGCGGAGTGCCTTGCCAGGCACAATGAAAATCGTCCAAGGGAATGGTAGATCTGACCAAGGGAAGTGTGAAAAAATGAGCATATCTGAGAGATGGTGTGGTATTTAGTGTTTATATGACTAAGTGTGGATGAATCAAGATAGATCAAGTGCAGGAACTGAATAAACTGGAAGAAAACCAAATTGGTGAGGCGAGTCACCGCAAGAACGATCATCAGTGCAAAAAGAAAGAAAACGATGTGAAAATTGTGAAAGGAAAATGATAAATTGAAATTCCAGCATGAATGCAAAGAAATAAGAAAAATAATGCTCACACAAGCCGAACAAAAATATGTGACAAAAAAAGTGACAAAAGGTGATAAAAGAGAAACTCACCCGGAAAGCGACGACGACTGCACCGAAGGTTCCTTGATCTCCTCGGGAATGCTAGATCTCCAAGATTAAGTGTGAAAATGAGCTCTAGGGGCATCAACTAAATATATTTGGGTGAATTAGGGTTTATGATGTGCATGCCTAAAGTCAAGGACAGAGCGACACTTGGCGAAAGTTTCTAAAAATAACAAGTGTGCTTCCTTGAGGAAACTAAAAATAGATCCCTATTTTTTATGGATGCTTTTTGCTTTTTCAACTTTTTTGATTTGTTTTTGGGAATATTCCATGCACACTATCAGGTAATATTGTGCAATTTATAGGGAACTTGGGAACTTTCTGGCTTAGTGCACTGCACTGTTTTCGAGCTCTGTGATGGATTGCACAGTTTTTGGGCTCAGTGTCGAGCTTCCAACCATGATTTCGCAGTTTCTGGGCTCAAGCCACAACTTCCAGTCAATACTACACAATTCCAGTCATGGAGGTGAGGCTTTCCCTCATGGATTGTACAGTTTCTAGAGGCAAGCCCATAACTGCTACAAAACCAAGTTCAAAGGTTAGCTTGTGACTTAGAAATATCAGTTAAGTGCAAAAGCGAGTGAACATAATCATAGGTGAAAAGATAAGTTTCAATCAAAGCATGAATACTCGATAGAAGTGAAAGATAAGCTCTTGTGAATATAATGTTAAGCTCCAAAATATAAGCAAAGGAAAAAATTAGGAGGTGTTGGGGTCCCCATGTTTTGGCCAGGTTGGTAAGACCAAAAGATGAGACAACATCAGAACCACTTTCAGACCTTAGGATCTAGCCCTCCTAGGTCCAGAGAGGGATCTCTCTATGGGATTCAAAGGTATATGTCTTTGAAGCTCAAAAGTTCAAGATGTTAGGCTAGTTATATGCACGGTGTTCGTTTGTTTGATTATGAGCTTGGTTGTTGGGAATCAGGAAGGGAGGGTTCAACATGAGACAAGGCTGGGCAAAGGGGAATTTAGGCAAAGGAGAAACAACCCAGCGAATACCAAATCCATTGGGTAATGGAGTCAAGAAAGGATTTACTTGCTAATCAACATGCAAGCTTTTAGTTGGGCTAGTCATCTAAAGCCTTGGATCCTAAAGTGAGAGGGTGGTATGGGACATTGAGGGCTGAAGGTGAGAGAAGGGGAACCATCCAATTCTGTCTATAGATCAGGTCAGAGGTCATTTAACTCCAGACCAGCTTGGACACAATTAGAGGCAGCACAAAGGAACTTGGATAGGCTTAATCGGAATGGAAAGATCCTAGTGAGGTAGAGGCAGAGTTCTAAACCTCCCAGTGTTCTTAACACATTTAATTAAATCCTAACAAGTACTTATAAGAACAGATTTCATCAATCCATACATCAGCTAGCAGGAAATGACATCCACTACACTGGTTAAATTAACTAAAATCAACTCTTAGATAAACACTTTAAGCAGAAAACATAAATGGCTGGGAGAGAAGCAACATAAGGCACCTAACAAGGGTGAATCTTATGCCAAATTTCTGATGCGAGCCAAAAGAAATGAAATGTAATGGAAATAAACACAGAGATATAAAAACATCACCACAGCTTTAGATCAGGATCCAATGAAATGTGCTTATCATATTAAACATCAACACCAATCAAGTACAACATAGCCAATAGCTTGGTCATTCAGTCTGAACACATCTTCCTCAGCCTATCTTACAACTATACACAGAGAACCTATCTCAAGAGAAACTGCATGCACTTCTCTGATATCTCATCAACAACCTTTACAACAATTTTCTCATAGTTTTTATAACTGAAAAAGAGCAGAGGAAGTAGGTAGAACACTAAATATAACATTAAACTCAGAAAAGAAGGAGAGGGCCGAAGCCCATTCTGTTTTAAACTCTAAGCATTAATTTTTGGCATTCTTTGGAGAAAAGAATGGTCTTCGTCAGGCTTCATTAATTCCAGATATGTCTCTGATGCATTCTGGTTTGATGTACTTTGTAGTACCTTTGGTGAATAAACAAAATGGCAATAAAAAATGGAATGATCCACCATACTTGAGCAACAAATGCTCTGATATCCTTGGACTGCGTTCTGAGCGGAGATCTCCTCTGGAGAACGGTATGGAATAAAAACCGTATGGGCAACCCGTCCTTTCTGGGAGGAAAACATTCTGCTGATGTAGAGAAACCTGTCATATATTAATTTTCATGCCTATGTCAGTAAAAACCTTGCCGATGTATCCATACTGCGTATTTTTGGAGGCGTGTCCGCCTTCTGTACCTTGCGGAACACGCAATTGGACTAAGAAGAACAATGCAATGGAATGGTGGATGAAATGGTAGCGCGGCGGCGGAATGGTGGTTTTTCACTAAAAATTGGTGACAAAATTCAATGAAATAGAGGAAACTATGAATAATAGGGTTTGGTGGTGGAATGCAGCGCCGACCGTCAGATCATGGTTAGCGGACAAAGATCGACGGCAGAGATCGAGCGGCGGAGTGATATATGAAATTAGGCGGAACAACAGTGGAATATAAGACTTTAGTGTAAAGTCTTGAACCTTGGATTTCAAACAAAATACAAAGGAAAGCGAAGGAAACGTAACGAAATGCGTGGACGTAGACGTACGAGGTGGGACCCAGCTGGAGGCAAAGGGCGATTCGCTTTGAAACGTTAGATCTTAAACCCAACGGTCGGTCAAGATTTAGTCGGAGAATGGCAATCGCGATGGACGAGAGGGACGCACACTTATAACTTCCGATTGTGATCGAGGAAGGAGAAGCGATTGGGAAGTGCAATGATGGTTGGATTCGCACGGGAATCGACGGTGGAGATGCAGATCGGGGGATCGCAATCAGCGAGGACACGAAGGAACGGCACTAACAAACTTCCGATTGCGATGAGCAGGGACAAGCGATAGTTGTTGGATTAGACAAGGGGATCAATGGCTGGGATGATATCGGGAGATGGCGTGATCGGGGATCGGAAGACAGGACTTTCGATTGATCGCATCGCAAACACTTGCGACGAACCGATCGGGGAACCAAACTTGAGTGTTGCGATTGCAAAGATTGCGATATTGCGTGGGTCGTCCGATCTATATGGTAGATCAACGGTGGATACCAAGTCGCAGGACTTGTTAACAAAACAATCGCATCGGAGTTTTCATGATGTTACAAAGGATTTTAACGCTCTGCTTGGTCTTTTCCGATGCGATTAGCACTTAAAGCTTAAGCGTTTGGCCTTTGGGTGACGGCCATATGTGGGGAAGTGGTTAGGGCTAACGGGAAAAGGGGCTAAGCCCTATTATAAGGTTTAAAGTGGGTTTTGAGCCCATTTCAATGGATTTTAAAGCCATAAGAGGGTAACGATAGGGAGATAGAGGGGAAATTTGAGGAAACCGATGGAAAAGGTGGGATTTCATGGGGATTTTGGGAAAAAAGGAAAAAAGATAAAGTGGGGGAATTCTGCAGAGATACAAGGGGCGAAATAAGGCCTTTTGAGCAAAATTTTATCGTTCAGCGAGGCTTATTGACCTCATGACAGCAGGGGGAAACAGACAAAGGCAGGGAATTATGAAACAGGCTTCAAGGATGATGTTTTTCCAAAGAAAATGCATTCCTTGAAGGCTCAAAAACATTTAGCCCCCCTGTTTTCTTGTCAAAAATTTATAGGGGGGCTAACAGTGGCTCCACATGGGGATGGCTTCTTCTTGAAGGAGTCAAGAATTCAGAAATTGATCTTTGGTGTAGGCCAGATGCACGCTACCCAAGCCACCTTTCTTCTTTGATTTTCAGCTGCCACAAATATGATAGATCAGCATAAACATTCTCTAACAGTCTACCTACCCATCCTACAATCCTAGAATTTTTTCTTCTAGGGTGCATTTGAACTAGCAGACCCTTTACATCATTTATTTTTACAACGGAAAATAAACCTATTCTAAATCTACCCTTATTTCTCCATGAGACCAGATTAGACTATTGGTCTCATATGTTTCTCTACCTAATCTAATACCTGCTGGGATTAAACTATCCAGCAGATTTCTTCTCTACATTCTAAGACAGAAATTGAAAAATAGTCAGGCCAGGATTAGACGGTCTGGCTTGCTGTGGACCATGACATGAAGACAAAACTACTCATGGACTGAAACTTGTAGAAAATGTGAAGCAAAACTTTGAAGGCTCGAAATCTGAACTCTTGAAGCATCCTTCTTTCTTTGTGACTCAGGTTTTTAAGCATATTAGAGTCACTTCCTTTTTTGTCTCAGCTCTGGTTTTGGGCATGTTAGAGCCGATTTATTTTCTTCCTGGCTGGTCCAGATTTTGAGCATGTTAGGACCAGCTCCTTTGTGTCTCTAAGGTTCATGTTTTGGGCATGTCTGAACCTCTCCTTTTTTTTTCTTTTTTTTTAAAAGAACGTAAACACTGCAATGGTATGTACAATGAAATGGAAACTGGAAACTGAAATTTAGCAGAAGTAATGCTTGAGCATCCTGCCATTGACAGGACCCCCAAACAGCTCTGTACCATTAAGTTCTTGTAAGAAAAATGCATTAGGACCCACAGTGGCTTGGATAATATATGGACCTTGCCACAAACTATCAAACTTGCCATGTTTACCTTTGTCCTCTCTCCTTGAATCCCATTTCAGAACCTTGTCCCCAACTTTGAAATCTGAAGCTTTGGCTCTTTTGTTAAACTACCTCTTTATGTTTTCCTGAACTATAACAGCTCTGCTATAAACCTGCTCCCTCGTTTGCTGAAGATGGATTGTTTCATTAATTCTTCTCACCATACTGTCTTCCTCTGTCTGAATCTCCTGAACAAGCTTAATCAATGGCACTCCAAGGCTGGTAGGAAAAACTGCTTATGCTCCATAAACGAGCTAGGATGGTGACATACCAATGGACTTCTTCGTTGTAAGCCTGTCAGCCCACAAGGCGTGCACCAACTTCTTATGCCATGACTTCTTGTTCTCTTCTAACAACTTCTTGATGATATTCACTAGGCTTTTGTTTGAAGATTCAGCTAGTCCATTACCTTGAGGGTAATAGGAAGTTGAATGACCAAGTGCTATTCCATACCTGTGACAAAAATCAACCATTCTCTTGGATCCAAAAGCAGCAGCATTGTCAGTGATTATTTTTCTTGGACAGCCAAACCAAGATAGGATGAAGTCTTCTAGGAACCTAATGATGATAGAATCAATGGCATTCCTAGTGGGTATAGCCTCTATCCATTTGGTGAAGTAGTCTGTGGCTGTTAGGATCCATTTGTGTTGTCCAGAAGAAGCAGGGTATATTTCTCCAATAAATTCTAGGCCCCATTGCATGAAGGGACCTTCTACAGTGATGGGTTGTAAAGGGAGGGGGAGGAGCTTTCTTCTGCCTTCAAAGATTTGGCATTTATGATAGGCAGTTACCATTTTATGGACATCATTGAAGAGAGTGGGCCAATAATAGCCAGCTCTGAGTATCTTGTTAGCAGTGGCTTTCAAACTCAAGTGGCCTCCACACTCCCCAGCATGGAATTCTTGTTTAATTCTTTCAGCTTCAGGTTCAAGCAAACATTTCAGCAATAGGCCGTTCGGGTTTTTCCAATATAAGTTTTCATTCAAAATGCAGTAGTTTCTAGCTTTCAGTTTTATGAATCTGGCCTTAGTTTTGGGCAGTTCTGGAGGGGCATTGAGATTGGTGAGCACATAAAGGATATCGGAATACCAAGGAGAGTTCTGAAACTTCTCCTCAACAGTTGGGTGGGGCAATCCTTACTACTCATCTAAGGCATTTACCATGTTAATGTCAAGGGCATGCAGGTTAGATTCAGCCATTAATTGGGCCAGGCCTTGACCTTTGATCAGTTTGGTGGGCTTTATCTCAAGGTCATATTCTAAGATAGTAGCAATCCATTTGCCCCTTTTCCCATCAGGGTCTTGGGACAAGATATCTTTGACCACTATATTTGGCACATAAGCAATGGTGTAAGAATGTAGAATGTACACCCTAAAGTCTTTTAAGGCCTTTACCAAAGCATAGGCTTGTTTTTCCATAATGTTGTACTTCAAGGGTGCATCCCTTAAGGCCTTACTAAAAAAGGCAATTGGCTGTTCATTGCCTTCTGAATTTTTCTGCAGTAAGACTGTAGCCACGGTATGCTGGGAGGTGAATGAAAATATTAGAAAACATTTTGAGAAATCTGGGCTGATCAGGACAGGGGCTTGTGTGAGTGCAAGTTTTACTGACTCAAAAGATTTCTTGGCTTCAACAGTCCACTTAATTCCTGCACCTTTCCTTAGCATGTTGGTCATTTTCCTAAGGTGCTCAGCTAGGTTGGGAATGAATCTCCTAAGGAAATTGATCTTCCCAACTGTTAGCGCTCAAATCTACCTTAGGCTGAAATAAGGTAAAACTCAAGGCAACATCAAACCACGCTCAGCCTCGTAGCTAGCCCTACGAGGATAGGAGAGGGCTCTCTCCGGGTCTATCTCGGAAAAAGGTTTTCAAAGGGGCTGAGATGACTTATAATGAATACTGATTTTAGGCTAGTAAAGAGATAAGAAATTTTGATTTTGATTTTTTGGTTTTTTGTTGAAAAAATGGGAAAAACAATTTTGGGTCCGGGGATAAGGCCAGATCTTTGCAGAATTCGAGTTGGGGCAAGGTAGGAAATAGTCTTGATGCTTTTGATCAGGTGTATGGATGGATCAGAACGACAAGGAGCTGAAGAGGGTAAGGGATAACAGGAATCCTCTCCAAACAGGCGAAAACATGTAAAACTAAACAAATTTATAGGCAGAGCACTGAAATCAATGGATTCTACCTCATTTACTCATTCATTTAGTTTCAGAAGCATAAGAATGGAATGGCATACATCAAACATGAAATAACTTACAATAAAATGAGAGAAAACACCATCAAGAACTGAAAGCCACAAGAATCCCAACAGGTGCTGCAAAACCTCTGATCTTTCCTTAGCCAAAATGTGAAAAATATGTACAATAGTGTGCCAAAATTTTCCCAAGAGTCCAACCCTGATAGTGTCTCAGAAATTACATCATATAGACCATCCTAACCCCTTCCCATGCCTCTAGGGGTCGAATTCCTCCTTCTAGGAGCAGTTTCAACTAATTCTAAATAAGGAGCTAGAATCTAGGCAGCCAAACAACTTGCCTCTAAAAGGAAGGAAACTGATTCTTTCACTTGATTTTCACTTTTTTGGGAGTGAATCATCTAGAACAGGTAAAAGTGAATCAAAATTACATTAAAACCACAAAATTACATCAATATAACTCAAAAATTACATCCACAATCAAAACTGGTCCAACTGGCCGAAATCCTGAGCTGGAAAATGAAAAATTGACCAATTTTCTCTATGCGCCGCGTGCCTGAGCTCTATGCGTCGCGCACCTTTCAGCCTGCTTTTGGGGCACTTCCTGGCATCAAAATCAAGCTCATAATAGCTTTTTGGAAAGTCCTGGATGTCTGCTATCCAAAACAACTGGAATTTCCCAATTTGGAGCTCATTTTCCCTCCAAAACTTCATTCTCCCACAAGTACTTCCTGCTGGTGCAAAAGGTGGCAGAAAGGTGATTTTCATGGTGTTTTTGGCCCTTTTGATCATCCAGAACTTGGTGAAATGCTTTGGCCATACTGGAGCATGCATAACTTACCATGAAAAATCCAAAAATATAAAGTTTTCCTCCAGCAAGTGTCCCAATCATAAGCGCGCGCGTCGACGCGCTACGCGTTGGGCTGAAAAACCTGTTTTGAGACCAAAATTTTCCAAAATGACAAAAACTTCTTCAAATTTGCTCAAATTCGGAGCGAAGACCCTCCATCATGTATCATGCCCAGCCAACGAAGCCTCGGCCAAAATCCGGAGTGGATCAGGCCTCTTCCACCGTTTTAGTGCTCTGCTCAACCTCCTCTTCAGAATCTTCATTTTTGCTTTGCAGACGTGCATGCGGGCCCAATAATGACCTTTCATGTGACGGAGCATGTCTTTGTCTCTATTTTACTTTGCCAACAACTTCTCCAGATGAATGTTAACATGCATGAGGCAAGTATCTCGTTCAGCCGATGTCATGTCACCAGGTCTCTTCCGGGCCAATTGTCAATCTTCACGGATTCGCCGCAGCTCTAAAAGTGTGTGTTGGTCCTCTAGCTGTTTGTTACGCTGCTCCAGGTAGTTTATCACCCACTGAGATCTCTGCAATTTCTCTTTCAGCGTGTCATTCTCGGCCTTTTTCTCCTGGATGATCTCTTTCAGCTTGTCATTCTCGGCCTTTTGCTCCTGGATGATCTCTTTCAGCTTCGAGCTAGGAGAGCTCGCAAGAACATCGATGAATGTGAAATCAATGTCTCGACTGCCTGATGGGCCCTCATCATGCATAGGCCTCTTGCCTCTGTCCTGAATCTGTACCTATACTGAAGAAGAAGGCAAGACCCCTTCCACATCATGTGGAGATAATACTCACTCTGCTGATGAAGTCAACGAGACCCCTTCCACCTCGGGTGGAGATAGTACTCGTCGTGTAGCTGCAAATAAGGCCCCGTGGCCTCGCTGATATGTCACATACACTAGAGCACTGATATGCTCGGTCTCAGGAATTTCAAGCTGGTGTGAAGGCTCTCCCTCATCATGAACTACCTCGGGAGGCGGCTGTGGCGCTGTGAAGAAGTCACGGGAGATGAAATCCTCTCAAGTAATGCCCTGCTGTGTCAGCTGATGTACCACCATGATTTTGATCAGCGCGTAATGATATATACTGCTATGTTGCTGTGCTGGGGTCTTCTTCTGTTCAAGAAATGTCATCCTCTCTATGTTGCGATGCATGAAGTATGGAATTCTCATCATACGTACCCTCGTGAAATGCATCAACAAACGGACATGGTACGCATAGAGGCGCAAGAATCTGCCCTCGCAACTGAAATATCGAATGATGAGTTTCATCAATGGTGCAAACTCATGCTTCAGAAATTTGAATGGAAATACCCTGCTCAGCTGCCTCATAAACCCAGGTTTGATATATGGCTCATAGTAGGATTTCTCTAACTGTTTTCGTTTGTTCCATTCCTCTCCTATATTTTGTATCCCGGTGGCCTGAGCAATGGTCTCTGGTGATAGAATGAAATCTACTCCGGCAAGGTTTACACGGCCATCATGTAGATGTATAACAAATAGGCGAGCTAGCTCATGATGATGCTGGGTTTGTGAAATCATCTCACAATATTGGTAACATGACTGATGCTGAAAACAATCCATTGCAAGCAGGCAAGCCTGCAATTGAGCCAAAGAAGTAGGCTCCTCACTGACATGCCTACCACTTTTGCCACTTTTCTGAGACCTCCGTGGCACATTAATCTCTACTATGGAATCACTGTCATACTCCTGCTCATAAACTGAATCCGTCTCTGACATGGCGCTGAAATCAAGATGTTTGCAAAATATATGCTGATATAGGTATAGTGAAGACAAGAGTTCAGTGTATGTTTTTACCGCCAAATGTGTCACATGTGTATCAAAGTATTATAGGAAAGCCACAATGATAATGGTTCTGTCAAATGAGTTTGCATGAAAAACATTCACTGCTTTGATTATAAGGGGATTTGACAAGTGAGTAGAAAAGAGTGTAATGTGGGGGAAATAACTATTAGGGACAAAAGTGACAATAGCCCTTGCAGTGTTTGACAATGTCAATGGAGGATGTGGACAAGTGAAAATGGGACTATGTCATAACATGAATGAAAAACAGTGTGAAAATGACAATGGCAATAACAATGACATCAGTGATGTAATGGAAAAGAGAGAGCGTGAGGCTAAGGTAAATAATGAGCAGGGACACCACTAACAGTAGATGGCATGAGCATATATATCAACAACACAAGTTTGGAAACCCCCTCAAAATCACTAACATTTGTTTCAAAACCCTAGGGAGTGATTTAGCAATGAACATAGGGTTTATATCTCACCACACTAAACACTTGTTTTTTCATTTTCAAAACACCATAATCATGTCCAAAATTCACCAAGTAAGCGTGAAGAACCTACTTGCAAGCAAATCGAGGCAATTTGGCATGAATCTGGGCGAAGGAGAAAAAATTTTCGGCCCTGAAACTCTACGCGTCGCACGCTTACCTAGTGCGCCCCACGCAGTATGTGCGTCGCGCGCATGCTAATTTGCACAGGCCTGTGATGCCCAGTGCGTCGCGCGCCTCTTGTGTGCGCCGCGCGCACTTACACTCCAACTCCACAGCTCTGAAAAACAAGTTTTCGCCCTTCAACTCACCAATTCGAACTTTGCCTTGGGAATTTGTGAAAATGACTTGTCCTCCATGGTTTATATAGGTTGAAAAATATCTCATAAAAATCAAATTTGATTTTAATTTGCTCCATAACCCACTTTGTAATGTTTGGCAATGTTGGCACTTTATCACTTAATACAATGTTGTCTTTTGGCTTTTCATTATTTTTTATGAGTCTTGGACTGATGAAATGTATTGATTCTTGCAGGTATTTTGGCATTTTGGCTTTGGCAAAGACCAGAGGCTTGCTTTTGAACGTCTTATGGTGGAACAAATACACAATTATTACAAAAAATAAATTTGACAGTTTCTAGTTCAAAACAGAGTTTTGAACTAGAAATGCCTTCAAATGTTTTTGAGAATAAAAATATGAAATGGGAACCTTTTCAAAACCAACCTCATGGCCTGCGGGCTTTTATCACATGTATCAAAAGACTGAAAAACCCTAGACTCTAGGACTAAAGACTCTTTTTGATGAAAATAATCATTTATGACCATGAATGACGTGACCTGAACTTCAGTGATTTTTGAGGAATTTTAATTAGCCCTGCAGGTACAAGCATGAGGAAACACAAGACGACCATACCCTCTCGTCAGTCAATGGCATGCCCCTAGCGAAATGCAACGAAGTAGAATGAGCGAGACGCCTAAAAATGATATGCAAAAAGCGAGATGATCTCTAACGGAGGGCTGTAAGGACCGACTCTAACACCAACGAAGGACTGTAATTCTTTGATGTTTCTCGGGTGTGTGATTTGAAGTATCCCCTCAACTCTTTGTGGGTCTATCCTAATCCCTTTCTCAGATATAATGTGACCAAGAAGTTTACCTTCTTGCAGCCCAAAAACAGTTTTCTTAGGATTTAAGGACAGACCGTACCTTCTACATTTTTCGAAAACTTTCCTCAGATGTTTGATTTGTTCTTCCTCAGTTTTGGAATATACTGTCAAGTCATCCAAGTATATAACTATGAAGTATCCTATCTCATCTGAGAATGCTATGTCCATTGCTCTTTGGAAGGTGGCTCTAGTATTCATCAATCCAAAAGGAATTTTCACATACATGAAGGTGCCCCATGGAGTGGTAAAAGTTGTTTTGAGTTGATCTTCTGGGAGTACCAACACTTGGTTATAACCTGAAAAGCCATCTAGCAGGGAGATTCTCTTTGAGCCCACTACCTTCTGTAGGATATGTTCCATTCTAGGCAAAGGATAATTGTCTTTTAGTGAGGCTCTGTTGAGATTTCGGAAATATATACACAATCTGATCTCCCATGTTTTCTTCCTCACAGCCACTAAGTTTGATACCCAATCAGAGAACCTCACAGGAACTATTATGTCTACCTCATACATCTTTTTAATCTCCTTTTCAACTGCAGGCAATTGTTTTGGATTGATTCTGCGGAGTTCTTGTCTGAAAGGCTTCTGATTTTCCTTCAAGGGTATCTTGTTTTGTATGATGTTGGTGTCATAGGCCTTTAAGTCTTCATAGCTCCATGCAAACACATCAATGAATTCCTTAAACAGGTCAATGTATTTCTTATTTATGTCTGTAGGCACAGACTTAGCCAATTTAATCATTTTGGGCTTATCTTCAGTGCCAATGTTGCATTCTTCTATATCCGAGTCTGCATGTTCTATAGTGGGATTTTTTGCTACATCATCAAAGTCAAAAAGGTCCTCCAAGGGTGCTAGGCCTCTGGGTATATTCTTGTCTTTGGCCTGCAGCACCTCTATCTCTTCGCTATCTGTGTTTCCACATTTTTCGATTGGATTTCCAGTTTCTTCATTCAGGGTGTTTATCTCTATGTTACAGGGTGTTGCTTGTTCATCTGGGGGATCCTCACTTGGGCAGTTGTCATCAGATTTTGAGTCGGAATCAGAAAATTCAAACTCATTTATGCCCACCAGAAAATCTTCAATCTGTTTGTCTCCTTCAAAGACCTACCAATATTTTTCGTTGTCTGGCACTGCAGGCCTGAACTTGGTCTGAATGATGATTTGTTGGTCAGGGGGAGTCTTAGGATATGAACTAGCTAGGCAAGCTAATCCGTTAGCAATAACGTTTTGACTCCTGGGAACAAACACCAATTCATATTCCATGAAAGTTTTCAATATATCCATGGCATCGTTCCTATATGCCCTCAGTCTAGGTTTTTTTGCTGCGTATTCACCATTCACTTGTTTGATAACTAACTCAGAGTCTCCTAGCACAGTTACCCTACGGGCTCCTAAATTTTTCAACAGATTTAAGCCCAGGATAAGAGCCTCATACTCTGAAATATTATTTGTGCATTTGATGTGTAGATTGACAGCGTGGCTCTCTGCATAATCACTCTCTACGTTACGTAATCACACCCCCGCTCCGACATTTTTCCTAGTACAGGATCCATCAAAATTCATTTCCCACAGGGGTTCGCCATTATATTGCGTTGTGGGGTCTGTGCTAGGTTGTGAATTGTCTTGTTCTTCGCGTGGTGGGTAGGGTTGAGGAGAGTGACTAATAGGTTTAATGCATTGTGTTTCCTGTTTACTTTGAGTTTCTTTTTGAGTACTCTGCCCATGGTTTTCTTCATCGTATAACTCCAGAGTAGCCATTATGTTTACGTTCATGGGCTTGGTGTTGTCCTTTGCGCTTCCGTTTCCTGATTCTAGTTCTCCTACAGATTGGTCATTGTACAGGATGAATGAATCCAGATCTGTATGCACAGAGTATAAAGGGGAGTTTTCAGGCTTCTCGGGGCTACTGACTAGGAATTTCATTTGGGACTCCCTATACAGTCTTCTAAGTTGGCCAAATATAGGGATAGTGGCATATGAGCCATCCATCTACATTGTCCCTTGCAGTTTGGCTCCCCATGATCTAGATAGTAACATGCCATATTTGGGTGGTACATCTGCCACCACAATATCCATGACCATGCATTTAGCAGGAATCTGGGTAAGACTCACACATAAGTCTTTAATCAGGCCTAGGCATTTTACTCTGTTAGAGTCAAATGAATATAATTCTTTGTAAGGTCTGGTGATTTATAGGCCTAATTGTTCCATTACTACTTTAGGCATTAAATTGTGTGATGCTCCAGAATCATACATGGCATTATGCAGAATCTTTTCATGAATGTTGAGACTGATATAAAAAGGGGGTACTACCCCCTCCTGAAATTTTCCCTCAATCTTTGGACCAAACAGGAGGGCAGGTTGATCATCACTCAAATTCACAGTGTCGTTGTTTTCCCCCAGATTCAACGCTTTCAAAATTTGGCCTTTATATACATCCTGAGTGGCCAGCTCAGATAATGGTACAGATATTTTGATTTTTTTCAATCTCACTCTCTAAATTGAAAGTGGACTGGGTCTTTGGAGTGCTTAACTCTGTTTTATTTGCTAATACCTTAGTAGCTGAATCAGTTTGTGATTTCTCACTATGTACAGGGTCAGGAATCGTTTTATCAGGAGCACTAACTGCAGTGCTAGTGCTGCTGGTTGGTTGGCTTTGTTTTTCAGTGTCTTGGTTGTCCTTTTCTTTACCTTTTCCAGAACTTTCAGTTGCTAATTTTCTACTTTCAGAGATTGCTTTAGAAGATCTGTCAGGCCTTTTCTTGATGGTGATCTCAGGAGATTTGGTTTAGGAAGTATCTTGGCTCTTTTTTCTCCTAAGTTCATATTGTTCCCTGACTTGCATTATAGAATTTTCAAATCCAAGTTTGTAGGCTTCAGATTCTAATCCTTCCTCATCCCAATATGAGGGTGAGGGCTGATCTTCTTCTGAATCACAGTTATGGATTGAGTCCTCTGTTTCAAACATGTTTATTGTATTCTCTTCAAACTCTTCTATGATTCCCTCATCTTCATCTAAAAATTTTTCTTGAAATGGGGGAATAACTTGTTGATCTGACTCTCTTTGTCTGTTAGGAGCAGCATTGTTTCTTCTAACGTTCTGGTTCTAGTTTTGGTTTCTGTTTTGGTTGCTAACTGTGAAAACCATATTTTTTATCATTTGTTGTAGCTCTTCCACGTTTTTAGACAATCTATCATATTTGGGATTAGATGTGGAAGCTACATTGTCATCCCTGTATGTTACCCTTTTCTCAGCTCTTAATTTAGCTATTTTCTCAAGTAGATTGGCTTCTATATTTATTGCTCCTTTCTACATGTCCTCCAATGTATTATACTCTATCTCTAAGCTCATAGGCCATGTCAGCATCAAATCCATCAGGATATTTGGCTAGGGCCATACCTTGAGGAGGTTTCATGTGTGGAGGGAGAGCATTATAAATGCTGTTGAATCTAGTGGTGTAATCATGGACGCTCTCTCCCACGTTCCTCTTAAGGGTCATGTAGTCTGCTAGGAGCTAGTGAGGGTTTTCCCTAACTTCCCATTTTTTTATGAAGGTTTGATATAACGCAGGGAGATCTTGGATACTGCCAGGAGGTAAACTTTTAAACCATTTCTTTACATCACCCCCTAAGCTTTGGGAAAATATTCTCATTTTGATTGTTTCATCATCAATTTCCATATAGTCAAAAGAATCCTCCATCTTATCTACATGTTGTTGGGCTGTGATGGATTCTTTAGCAGTGAAGTGTGGGATTTTTGACTGATAATCATTGGGTAAGGGTAACAAGGGTTGAGGTAAAACCAGAGGTGCATACCAGGCTACCATGATAATGTTCTGATGGGGTAGGGGTTAACTTGAGCAGCTAGTATATGGATGACAAAGATATTAGGACCAGCAGAAGTTTTTTTAGCAGATCTAGGGTGGGAGAGTCCCAAGTTTTGAATGAAGTGGATAGCAGGTGGTGTAGATGGAGGGGTTCCTCCGTCTCTAGTGTGTTGACCACTATGAGATGGTGAACTGTGAAACTCAGGGTCTGGCTGGTCTAGATGATTGAAATACCTAGTCCTAGGTAATCTGTTTTGAAGGTATTGGTCAGGGTGAAAATGTGCTAGAGCTATAAGGTCTCCCGGTGCAGAGTTAGCTCTATAGATGTGGCTAGAAATAGTTGATCTCTTGAGGATGCCTTCAGGGTTATCAACTATTTCAGGTGGGTTTGGGTTAGGATATGCTCTTATATAGACGTTTCTTGAAGCTAGAATGTTTCCTTTCAACCAAGAGCTAACCCTACTTGATTTTCCTATTGTGGTTGATGTTGTTTAAAAGGTTGGTCTCCCAATGGAGTCTTATGTGAAACAAAGATAATCAGCAGGCCTACTGATCACCAGCGGAGTCTTTTATCTTTGAAATTTATGGAGTCACCAGGTGGAAGTTTTAGGGTGTTCTAGGGGGTACACTGTCCACCACAGTGCTTAAGTAATGTCACCTTTCAAGAATAACCTCAAAACACAACAAACTCCAACCAGAGATTGACTGGGAGGGCATTTACCAGATATGTCACCTCCGAAAGAGTGTGAGATCTGGAGGCTACCTGGCCCTTTCCAGACTCTGTCTAGGAGTGCAAGAGAACACAGCAAATGGTATAGAGGCTATTTGAGAACAGAACTGACTTACTGCCAACCTAACCAGAGATTCTAGGCTTTCTGATGTTAATGATGTAGTGAGTAGGGAAAATATTCAGAAATCCCCAGCGGAGTCACCATTATGTTGGGGTCCCCATGTTTTGGCCAAGTTGGTAAGACCAAAAGATGAGACAACATCAGAACCACTTTCAGACCTTAGGATCTAGCCCTCCTAGGTCCAGAGAGGGATCTCTCTATGGGAGTCAAAGGTATATGTCTTTGAAGCTCGAAAGTTCAAGATGTTAGGCTAGTTATATGCACGGTGTTCGTTTGTTTGATTATGAGCTTGGTTGTTGGGAATCAGGAAGGGAGGGTTCAGCATGAGACAAGGCTGGGCAAAGGGGAATTTAGGAAAAGGAGAAACAATCCAGCGAATACCAAATCCATTGGGTAATGGAGTCAAGAAAGGATTTACTTGCTAAAAGCTTTCAGTTGGGCTAGTCATCTAAAGCCTTGGATCCTAAAGTGAGAGGGTGGTATGGGACATTGCGGGCTGAAGGTGAGAGAAGGGGAACCATCCAATTCTGTCTATAGATCAGGTCAGAGGTCATTTAACTCCAGACCAGCTTGGACACAATCAGAGGCAGCACAAGGGAACTTGGATAGGCTTAATCGGAATGGAAATATCCTAGTGAGGTAGAGGCAGAGTTATAACCTCCCAGTGTTCTTAACACATTTAATTAAATCCTAACAAGTACTTCTAAGAACAGATTTCATCAATCCATACATCAGATAGCAGGCAATAATATCCACTACACTGGTTAAATTAACTGAAATCAACTCTTAGATAAACACTTTAAGCTGAAAACATAAATGGCTGGGAGAGCATCAACATAAGGCACCTAACAAGGGTGAATCTTATGCCAAATTTCTGATGCAATCCAGAAGAAATGAAATGTAATGGAAATAAACACAGAGATATAAAAACATCACCGCAGCTTTAGATCAGGATCCAATAAAATGTGCTCATCATATTAAACATCAACACCAATCAGGTACAACATAGCCAATAGCTTGGTCATTCAGTCTGAACACATCTTCCTCAGCCTATCTTACAACTATACATAGAGAACCTATCTCAAGAGAAACTACTTGCACTTCTCTGATATCTCATCAACAACCTTTACAAGAATTTTCTCATATTTTTTATAACTGAAAAAGAGCAGAGGAAGTAGGTAGAACACTAAATATAGCATTAAAATCAGAAAAGAAGGAGAGGGCCGAAGCCCATTCTATTTTAAACTCTGAGCATTAATTTTTTGCATTCTTTGGAGAAAATAATGGTCTTCTTCAGGCTTCATTAATTTCAGGTATGTCTCTGATGCATTCTGGTTTGCTGTACTTTGTAGTACCTTTGGTGAATAAAAAAAATGGTAATAAAAAATGGAATGATCCGCCATACTTGAGCAACACATGCTCTGATATCCTTGGACTGCATTCTGAGCGGAGATCTCCTCTGCAGCACGGTATGGAATAAAAACCGTATGGGCAACCCATTCTTTCTGGGAGGAAAAAATTCTGTTGATGTAGAGAAACCTGTCATATATTAATTTCCACGCCTCTGTCAGTAAAAACCTTGCCGCTGTATCCATACTGCGTATTTTTGGAGGCGTGTCCGCCTTCTGTACCCTGCGGAACACGCAACTGGATTGAGAAGAACAATGCAATGGAAGGGTGGATGAAATGGTAGCGCGGTGGCAGAATGGTGGTTTTTCACTAAAAATTGGTGACAAAATGCAATGAAATGGAGGAAACTATGAATAATAGGGTTTGGTGGTGGAATGCAACGCCGACCGTTAGATCATGGTCAGGGGACAAAGATCGACAGCAGAGATTGAGTGGCGGAGTGATATATGAAATTGGGCGGAACAACAGTGAAATATAAGACTTTAGTGTAAAGTCTTGAACCTTGGATTTCAAAAAAAATACAAAGGAAAGCGAAGGAAACGTAACGAAATGCGTGGACGTAAACGTATGAGGTGGGACCCAGATGGAGGCGGAGGGCGATTCGCTTTGAACCGTTAGATCTTAAACCCAACGGTCGGTCAAGATTTAGTCAAAGAATCGCAATCGTGATGGACGAGAGGGACACACACTTATAACTTTCAATTGTGATCGAGGAAGGAGAAGCGATTGGGAAGTGCGATGACGGTTGGATTCGCACGGGAATCGACGGTGGAGATGCGGATCCGGGGATCGCAATCAGCGAGGACACGAAGGAATGGCACTAACAAACTTTCGATTGCAATGAGTGGGGACAAGCGATAGTCGTTGGATTAGATAAGGGGATCAACAGCTGGGATGATATCGGGAGATGGCGTGATCGGGGATCGGAAGACAGGACTTGTGATTGATCGCATCGCAAACACTTGCGATGAACCGATCGGGGAACCAAACTTGAGTGCTGTGATTACAAAGATTACGATATTGTGCGGGCCGTCCAATCTATATGGTAGATCAATGGTGGATACCAAGTCGCGGGACTTGTTAACAAAACAATTGCATCTGATTTTTCATGATGTTACAAAGGATTTTAACGCTCCACTTGGTCTTTTCCGATGCGATTAGTGCTTAAAGCTTAAGCACTTGGCCTTTGGGTGACGGCCATATGTGGGGAAGTGGTTAGGGCTGACGGGAAAAGGGGCTAAGCCCTATTATAAGGTTTAAAGTGGGTTTTGAGCCCATTTCAATGGATTTTAAAGCCAGAAGAGGGTAACGATAGGGAGATAGAGGGGAAATTTGAGGAAGCCGATGGAAAAGGTGGGATTTCATGGGGATTTTGGGAAAAAAGGAAAAAAGATAAAGTGGGGGAATTATACAGAGATACAAGGGGCGAAATAAGGCCTTTTGAGCAAAATTTTATCGTTCAACGAGGCTTATTGACCTCATGACAGCAGGGGGAAACAGACAAAGGCAGGGAATTATGAAACAGGCTTCAAGGATGATGTGTTTCCAAAGGAAATGCATTCCTTGAAGGCTCAAAAACATTTAGCCCCCTGTTTGATTGTCAAAAATTTATAGGGGGGCTAACAGGAGGGTTGTTGTAGCTGCAACAACACTGGTGACAAATTGATAGAGCTCCAACACTCTAAATGAATCTTGTCTCATGCAAAAGCGGTCTCACCCTTCCGGAAGTATTGTTCAGTTCATTGTTTACCATAGCTTCCTCACATAGTCTGAGTTAAATACATAGTCCCTTCTATCCTCTTCATCAATGAGACACTAACCAAGCTAAGTCAAACTAAGTTATTTCAATTAGGAATGAGATTATATAAATGAACACATAAAAGAAATTTTCAGAGTCTTAGTTTCATCTATATTTTTTCTCTGTAGCTAGAAAGCCTAGAGAGTACCTCGACAGAGCCACTTCAGGAACACAAACATTGCTTCACTTCCAGCAAGGCTAGAAAGTACCCCGACAGAGTCGCTTTCTTCACCTCTGTACATAGGAAACCTTTCTCTTCTTTCACCCTTTATTTTATTTTTTCCATTTTTCCATTTTTATTTTTTTTGTTCAAAGAACTGTACATAGGCACTTATTTATTTCATAGGGCGAAAGAGGGATCCTGAATTATTGAGAGAAGAAGAGGTTGTCCCTTCAGAGAAGGATGTTCATATACACCTCTGACATACTTGTTAAGGTTTTCCTCCACTCCTTATCTACTCGGCTAGGTTGACAAGGATTAACAAAAGAAATAAAACTGATTAGAGTAGGTTGTACTAGTTAAAATTCAAACATCATGACTTCACTATGATTTTATCTGATAAGGAATGTATTTTCCATCACAGTATTTGTTAGTGTCAGTTTTTGCATCCTACCACCAGTGATCAAACGGACTCTTATCATGTCTTTGTGTCATTCCATTAGGTCATCATGCAAAAATTTGGTCACTGGATGTAGAACTAGGTCTGTTTTTACTCCTTCCAAAGGTTTAGTAATTACTGGTCCATTTCACCTCTCAGCCGACTGTATTATCATTAAAAAGTTTTCATCATCATTACAGTCATCTTTATCATGGTTTATGTTATCACCAAATTGATCTTGATTGGCTACTCATCAATCAACTCAATGTAACTCTTTCAAACCACTTCTAACTGAAGATTAGCCTCTTCAGTTTGAGAGGGCTCTCTCAAAGGGGGGTTTATGATTTTGAATAAAGATAACACTAGATGGCTAACTCTATGAAATGTAACTTGGTTTTGTATGATTTCAAGTTGAAAAATGCAGGCTTGATACCATTGGGCTATGGAGTCAGCGTTATTAGTTTTAGTCACAGTGTTTCTTCACATGGAAGCTGAGGCAGATAAAGGTTTTTGACAAAGATAATTCATACACATAACATGGGAAAACACAGTAATTCCACCCCTAAAGGAAGTCAGAGCATAATACTATGAATTTTGATTAATTAGAGATAAAGTCTATTGCAAGTGATTAACATAAAGATACATAGAAATAGTCAAAAACATCATGAGAATCTCAGGTCTGGAAGTAGAATGTCACTTTGTATTACTGATAATGGACAAAAACATACAAGCAGTATTTTGGTGCAATATTCTCCAACCCCTTGCTCTTCAATTTTAATTCTATAAATAGACATTATTTACAATCTAGATGATCATTCCAGCTAGCTAGATCTTCAAATTATACTCTGACATCTATCATAACTGAAACCACTAACTTGAAACAGAAAAATGACAGTTATCGTTTAAAGAAAACAAACTCATAATAGGACTCTATCTCCTATTTATTACATTCGTTTATCCTATCAGTGAAACAGTTACATAATGGTCACATAATGAATGCCACATGCTCGAAGGAAAAATCACCATAATTCACCACCACTTTACATCTTCAAAACACTCCTAGATCTGTGGAACATAACCCTTCTTTTTAGGGATGGATGTCCTTTGCTATAAATGTTGTTTTGATTGATGAGTTGGTTGTGTGGCACCCCTTTTGAGCAATGATTCTTTGCTGATATTTCCCACTGACATGTTGGAGGTATCCAGTTGGAAAATGTGTTGTTAATATGCTCAAAATTCTTCAAAATCTCCTCGCTACGAAAACAGGGAAGTTTAGATATTTTCGTAGCGAGTTTTAGTAGCATGTGAAAAATGGCTTTTCCATCTATCTCTTTTACTCCTTTGTTGTTCCAACACATTTTTTATGCCAATACACCTTGAAACCCATAAATCTATCTCCATATTTCTTAACAAAACTGAGTTTTAAGGCAAAAATGCACCTACAGGAATTTTCGTAGTGTATTTCTGGCCTCAAGCCTGAGGTACCCTACGAAACTGTCCAAAAAAAAAAAATGTTGTTTTAAATATTATCTTCAAAAAAAATTCTCTAGCTGCAAAATTTAGATTCTCTGCATGTTATGAACCTCATCAAGCATATTCCATCTCAATTTTTCATTCTTTAGGCATTTCTTCTTCATTCACAATCAGTTGGCTAATGTGCTCTTCTACCACTTTCATCTTCAGTCCCTTCTTTTCCAACTCCACTTGAATCAAATTTAGTTGCTCCTGAAGATCTTCCACTTGGTCTTTTAAGGCCCTGTTTCTGGATTGTAAGCTCAAGTTTATCCTTTTGGTGTGTTTTACCTCTCCTCTTAGTGGCTAAGTCCACTTTATCAACTTTTTTGTATTGTCCAAGTTTTTTGAAACACTTGTGACTTATTCTTCCCATATTTTTCTCATTTGTTCAAATTGAACCTTCTTAGCTTTGTGTTTCTTTGCCTCTTGCTTCAAAACTAATATCTCTATACCTACCTCGTTCAACTACTCTTTAAGGGTTTCAATTTCTAATTTTAATTTTCTCTTTACCCTTTCTTTGTTTGATAACCAGTTATTCTTTTGTTGGTGAAGATAGATCTATGATGCTTGGTGGCTGAGCAACTTCATTGATTTTTTTAATCTCTTTGATTTCCCTGAGATTCTTTGCATGTGTGGTCATTGGCTTCCTAGGTTGAAAAATGAAACCAACATCATTACCTGCAAAATCCTATTTTTTAGCAGTCTTACCTTTCTTCATCTTTCTTCCTCCATCTTCAATGTCTTCAACTTGCACAATGGGTGACTCTTCAAGGTCAATTGCATGCAGGATGACCTCTAAATTTCCTTTAGCCAATGTCTAGCTCCTAGTGACTCTCTTGCTGCCTTGTTTGCTGATTGTCTGCTTCTGTTTTGCAAGTGTTGTTTTAGGTGTGTCAATATCCTGTAAAGGTTCTGATTCCATCCTCACTGGTTCTGGAGGAGATGAACTATTTTCTTCTTCAACATCCTCTTCCACAGCTGGTGATGAATTAGTTCTAGATCTGGAGGCTTTCTTAGGAGTAACCACATCAATTTCATAGCCACTCGTGAACAAGAAGGAAGTCTAGTATTTGTCTAACCTCCTCAACTCCTCTAACACTAACAGATTAATTAAACCATGATGAAAAAGAGAAGTCTCACTCCCTTCTATCTTGATTTGAACTTTGTCTGACATTTTCCCTAGACTTTTGTATAAATAAAAAGGCAAATCAAGTGACCTCTTTCCCAAAAAATGCAGAAGAAGTCTGAGATGGTAGGAGTAGACCATGTGAAACCTTCCTTCACAAGTGAAATACTTCTGAATGACCATCAACAACTTTGAATAATTGTCCTTCATGAAACTCCTAGGGATAGCATTTGTCAAGTCAATTTCACTGTGTTCTTGCTTGATGAACTCTTTGTAATCCTGCATTGTGAATTTGATTCCTTTAAACCATTTTTCCCCTCCTCTAGGGATTCCTATAGCTGATGAGATGCTCTTTGGTGTCACTGTAAGGTTAAAAATTCCAAACTTTGAAGTTTTTCCTGTGAAGATGGAGGAAAAATCCTTTGAAACCTGTAAATGAAAGCCCTGCAACCTTTGACAGAATTGCAAGCAACCAGTTCTTCTAAAAACCTCCATGGCAGTAGGGTCTTCATTGATTAAATTCATGTCCATGGGTTGATATCTTTGACAATGGCCACCCTTGTTTGTTTTTCTTCTTGTAGCCATGGATGTCTTATAGTCTTCACAGCCTCGCTTGCTTGATGACACCTACAGAATTCGAACTTGCTAGCCACCTGCTTGGCTCGATGATGCAACTCTCCAGAAATTGACTCACATGCAAGGATAAATCACAATATGACAAAAGGCTAATTGAGGTAAGGTTTTATGGTTTAAATGACAGCTCAAGCTTTAATCATGACACATGCAAGCCAAAAAAGGTAATGATGACATCAAAACATGGCTATGTACATTTGAATTTATCATAACAAACTTGAATGACCTCCACCCTAACTCCTATATTCATAAAATGACACATCATGCAAATCTAACAAGACAAGTTAAAAAACGGATTTTTGTAGCGAAATTAGTTATGCCTCTGGTAGATTTGCTACGAAACTATTAGGTAGTTTCGTAGCAACAATTGTTGTTTTCCTGTGTAAAACGCTACGAAAATTTGAAAAACTGACAGATGCGCCCTTTTTATTTTTAATTCATTGGAAATGACAATTGACACCTTATGAGGACTGATTTTGACATGAAATAGCACAAATGGAGGTGACCATGAAACTTAGGATAGGCTAAAAATGTAAAAAAAATTCCTATACCACCTTGAAATGGCTTGGGAGACCTTATCCATTTGGTGAGTGAACTATATGACCCTATCAAGAAATGTTTCACAACTTTATGTGTGATAAAAGTGGTTCCACTTGGGATGGTGTGCCCCTGTGGTACACCAAAGAACCTGTAGTTCCAGTTCCATCCATATTTTTGGAAATAAAACTCTGAAATTTGCCAAGCATTCTTCAAAATCTTATGGCCTTCACCTCGAGCTCAAGTTTGATGATTAGCCTGTCATTATTAGCAGAAAATAATAAAACAGAATATATACAAAGGAGTGAAAATTCAGTGAAATTTCAAGAGGAATAGTGCTTTAGAAACCTGCCATTGACAGGTCCTCCAGCACAAGGTTGTCTATCCATCTCCTGAAGTAGATAATTTTTGTTGCCATGGAATGCAACTACTATGAATGGTATCTTCGAGAGGTTCTCAAACTTTCTGTGTTTCCCCTTTTCTTGAATTCTAGCCTCCCACTTCAACACCACATCTTGAATCTGGAAATTTTCTTCTTTGACCTTTCTGTCAAATGTCTTCTTTATTATATTTTGTGACTGTTGATGACTTTTGTATACCTCCTCCCTTTTTTCCTCCGGAGCTATAAGCTGATTTATCCTCCTCTGAATAGCATTAAGTTACTCTTCTATTCATTGCAGCAACTTCATTATAGGCACTCCCAAGGATGTGGGAAAAATGGCTTTTGCTCCATAAACTAACTCATAAGGTGAAGTGCCAATTGATATTTTTGTACATAATCTATCATCCCACAGAGCATACTTCAGCTTCATATGCCATGATATTTTGTTTTCTTGCAGTACCTTCTTGATAATTCTCACAATGCTTTTATTAGAAGATTTAGCAAGACCATTACCCTGTGGGTAATAAGCAGTAGAGTGTCCAAGTGTTATGTGATATTGATGAAAAAATCTAATCAACCCTTTGGATTTGAAAGCTTGTGCATTGTAAGTAATAATATTCATAGGACAACCAAACCTGGACAATATGTTATTCTCTAATAACTGGATGATGACTGAATCATTTTCATGCCTTGCTGGGATTGCTTCAATCCACTTGGTGAAATAATCTGTTGTTGTCAGGATCCAGCGATGATGCCCTGAATATGATGGGTGAATTTCATCAATAAAATCTAGCCCCCACTGTTGGAAAGGCGCCTTAACATAAATTGGTATCAAAGGTAGAGGAACTAGCTTTTTCTTACCATAAAAAATCTGACATTCATGGCAGGAAGTTATCTTCTTGTAAACATCCTTGAACATGGTGGGCCAGTAGTATCCTACTCTGAGAATTTTTGTTGTTGTGGCCTTCCAATAGTGATGTCCTCCACATTATCCTTTTATGAAACTCTTCAATCACCTTTTCAGCTTCCTCTTCCAGCAAACAATTCAAAAGTATGCCACCAGTATCTTTCCAATATAGATTCTTATCTATAATGCAGTATCTCAGAGATTTAAGCTTCACAAACCTTGATTTAGATTTAGTCAATTCTGCAAGAGCTCTATGATGATGTAAGACAAAGACAATGTCTCGATACCAGTCAGATAAAATGTACTTTTCTTCAATAGGAATCAGCTCCTAATCTTCATCTGATAACTCTGAAATTTCTACAATAAAATTCATGTCAAGATGTTGGCCAGATAAATCGTTCTTGCGGACAAGACCGATCTCCCTAGTACTAAAAGTATCTAGAAAAAAACAGCCAAATAGACTAATATTTCTCTAAGCATGTAAGGTTTACAAAATCTCTATAGAGGTTTAAAAGACTTACCGTATGTCCAGCGCTTGTTTGAAGTCGTTGTTGTCCCTCGTGCACTTGAAGGAGTTTTCCTCATAAACCTGCAGTCACAAACAAGAAAAATATTACATAGCACCTGTATAGACATCATCATAAACCATGCTTATCATAGTGATCCCTAGCTCTATGAAGAACCATGAACAGACAAAATTATTATAGTGCCTGAGAGCATTTGTATTAATTTCAAAAGAAGGAAAATCTTACAACCCGAGCCTCGATGCTCAGTCTTCTTCCTGGGGTCCGCGCGGTGAATCTCCTTTACTTTGGATAAGCTTCCGTACCCTCCAACCAAGACAAATAGAGGTATGTAATCTCTCCTCACAAAATTCTCATTAACCGAGTCTAAATCTCAACAAGACTTAACCCTCAAATATTCTTAAGTTTGACCTAACTCTCAATCTCCAAAAACTTAACCCTTTGAGGCTACCCAATGCCTCCTTTTATAGAGCAGATGAGGAGGTTAGGATTCCACCTTTGTAGGGATAGAATCCTCCTTCAAAGGGATAGACTCCTTCTTCAAAGGGATAGACTCCTCACATCAAGGGATTAGTTCCTTAAGGTGAGGGATACATGCACCTTATCAAAGCGTACTCATCCCCAAAAATTCTCATCTATAACCTTCTATAATTGACCTCAAACCACTTTTTTGACTTTACTTTCTCGCCTTTTTTACTTTGAGGAGGGTACGCAGGCATTGCAAAAGAAAACTGCGTTCTAAAACACAGGTAAGCAGTGTATTACCTGCGTACCCAAGCTAGGAACGCAGGCAGGCTTCATGTTACCTGCGTACCCAAAGTTTCAGAGATTTTTAGGGTTTTCTCTAATTTTCAAGGCTTGACATGAGGAACTGATGTGTTAGACTTGAAAAGGAGGAAGTATAAGTGATAATGAGCTCGTACAATTAGCAGAATGTCAAGGTGACAATTTTTTGTGTAACAGATTTCCCCCTAAAGTGCAAATTCTGGAATAGATGATGCTGAAGTCTGTCATATATGAAGAGTGCAGTACTTTATCATTTCAAGGATCATCATGTGGACACCCCAGTCGGAACCTGTAAAAGCATTCCATGCAAAATATATATATGTAAACATACAATCGCTGAGGTAGGCATTCCCATACTCAGATCAAAACTAACTAATTCAAACTATTCTGATACAGGAATGATTTTGAGTACATCACAGTATAGACATGTGTAGACACAGTATGGACGCAGCCATCTGTTTATAAATAGTCCATTGTATAAATGATAACAAAATTCCTCGCAGCCTGGATGGTAGAAACTAGATCCAGGGTCTTGATTTCCGCATCTCGAACTAATACGATTCTATCCATGTGAATGAATGTGTCGAAGTCGAACATGGTAGAAACCACTTGATTACCAGTCAATAATGTAAAATGTTAACAAGTGTGAGAGAAACCACCAGTAATGTCAATGGCTCTCAAAGTCCTCAGTACAATCCATGAAATGTGAATGAATGATCTGAAGTCAAACATGTCATGGAATCATTCGATCGAAGGTCAATGACGCAACCTATCATTGATAGCGAGAAACCTACCATTGAGGCATGTAGATTTCAAGGTACTGATAATTCCTAGATCAACTTCCTAGATAATGAGTTGTCGTCGATAGAAAGTGATCCGTCGTAGGCAAGCCCACAACACGAAATCATAGATCAAGTTTTGAAAATATATTGGCAAGGACTGACTCAGGGATGGTCAAAAATAGATGACAGATATTTTGCAGATGAATGGTTTATTTGAACTGTCCTCTTGAACACATAACGACACCGTTAGGAGTGTATTTGCAGCATTTGACCCAAAGCTAATACCCGTAAACCAGATGAAGGATTTTCAAATGAGAAGTTTGATTAATCGTTAGGCAAAGGATTTCGATTTCCCAACCTGCAGATCACCTAGGTCGTGTCGAAGAGGTTGATCGAATTTCCGAAAATCAAAAATAAATTAAATACGCCCATTTTTCTCTCTTTTCTCTCCACCATTTTTAAAAAGTACTTTATTTTTGACAAGCTTGAGGAGGATAACATTTGCTTGTTTATAAGCTCATCCTTCTGATGAGTCCAACTTAGTTTAAGATTCGAACCCTAAGAAGGAGTGGTTCATTCCTGTTTAAAATTGAACAGGTCCTTTACTGTTAAATTTTAACGAGTCCAGTATAGGAGAAACTTGGTGTTTTTCAATTTTAGGGAGTCAAAAGAAAAAAACTTAAGAAAACTCCATGGGTGTACTTTTTCGTAAATTTAGTCTCTCGAGCTCGAAAAAGGATAAAATAATGCGGGAGAGAACTCTATTGACCGTAATTAGTCAACGTATACCTTTTTCGTAAATAGTCCATTTCAGTCCGTAAAAGGGGTAAACTTATACTGAAGGGGAGATCATTCATTTACTTTAAAGAGTTCGAATAATAAAGTGCTCGACAATCTTTTCATGTTTAGAGAGTCTAAAAAGGGCTTAAAAGAGGACTCCTGGGTTTCGCTTTTTCGTAAGTTTTAACGAGTTCGAAAAAGGGATAAAAATGTACTCATGGTTTTCACTTTTTCGTAAGTTTTAACGAGTTCGAAAAAGGGATAAAAATATACTCCTGTGGCCGAATTTAAATTTAATTAACGAGCAGGAAAAGAAGAAAAGAACTCGGCATTTTCATGTGTTTTACGAGAATGAAAAATAGCAAAATAATCTCGGGATTTTCATGAGTTTAACGAGTCTTGAAAATAATAACCGAAATTGACTCAAGATAGGTTTCATTTTTACAAAAGCTTGAAACAGAGAGAAAATTGTGCTTCAGAGTGGTTTCATTTTTACACAAGCTTGAAACAGAGAGAAAACTGTGCTTGATGCCCCCTAAGTGTAACTACTAGAGCGCATGCCCCCCCAGCTTTATTTCATTCAACTCAATACATTGCTGGTAATTAATAGTTGGATGGAATGAAGGTTCATTTACGAGATCAGATGAAAGACCTGACCTAAAACCGTAAGAAAATTATGCAAAAATAGAAATAACTAACCTAAATATATGACTTAACATTTACGAGATCTAGTCAAAGACTCGACTTAATTAAGGGAGGATTTGTTTCATTTTTTAACGAGCTTGACATAGGAAAAGAACTATGATCATGGAAACGTGTTTCATTTTTTAAATGAGGTTGACACAGTAACAGGAACTATCCTCACCTACATGTTTCATTTTTTAACGAGGTTGACACCGTAAAAGAAACTATCCTTGTATCTACTTTCTACAATCTACCTATATAACCTACTGATTCATTTTTTAATGAGGTTGACACAGGAAAAGAACTGTCCTCATACCTGATTCATGTTTTAATTAGGTTGACTCAGTAACAGGAACTATCCTCAGACCCATTGATTCATTTTTTAACGAGGTTGACACAGGAAAAGAACTATCCTCATTTCATTTTTTAATGAGGTTGACTCAGTAACAGGAACTATCCTCAGACCCACTGATTCATTTTTTAACGAGGTTGACACATGAAAAGAACTGTCCTCATAAACTACTTATTTCTAATCTATTAATCCACTCTTCTACAATCTACCTACTAATTCATTTTTTAATGAGGTTGACACAGGAAAAGAACTGTCCTCATCGCCGACTGATTCATTTTTTAACGAGGTTGACACAGTAAAAGGAACTCTCCTCAAAGACATGTTTCATTTTTTAACGAAGTTGACACCGTAAAAGAAACTATCCTCGTATCTACTTTCTACAATCTACCTATATAACCTACTGATTCATTTTTTAATGAGGTTGACACAGGAAAAGAACTGTCCTCATACTTGATTCATGTTTTAATGAGGTTGACTCAGTAATAGGAACTATCCTTAGGCCCACTGATTCATTTTTTAACGAGGTTGACACAGGAAAAGAATTGTCCTCATTTCATTTTTTAATGAGGTTGACTCAGTAACAGAAACTATCCTCAGACCCACTGATTTATTTTTTAACGAGGTTGACACAGGAAAAGAATTGTCCTCAGAAACTACTTATTTCTAATCTATCAATCCACTCTTCTACAATCTACCTACTGATTCATTTTTTAATGAGGTTGACACAGGAAAAGAACTGTCCTCATCACCGACTGATTCATTTTTTAAAGAGGTTGACACAGTAAAAGGAACTCTCCTCAAAGACATGTTTCATTTTTTAAAGAGGTTGACACAGTAAAAGAAACTTTCTTCTTCTACATGTTTCATTTTTTAACGAGGTTGACACAGTAAAAGAAACTATCCTCGTATCTACTCTCTACAATCTACTTACTGATTCATTTTTTAACGAGGTTGACACGGTAAAAGGAACTTTCCTCACTCTTACTGATTCATTTTTTAACGAGGTTGACACAGTAAAAGGAACTCTCCTCACATCTTGATCATGGCTTCCAACTGGAAGAAACACATGTCAATGGACACACCTTGATCATGGCTTCCAAGAGGTCTTCATCAGAAGGAAGAATAGTTCTCTGGAAGGAACACATGTCAAGGGACTCAAAAGGGATAAGAAAATCGCGTTCAAATAATCCCATAGAGTTTTCCATGTCAATTACCGGATCTAAGTCAAAGGAAGACGAGAAAACAGTGAGAGACTCACTTACATCGGTAATTGAAAACATGGGACTAGTTGCCACATAATTAACCCATGGCGGGGTAGACACCACTTTAGAATCATGAACATTTAGGGATGTCGGATAATTGGTAGTCGAATCAAGACTAGCGAATGAAAGCTAGTCTACAGTCACAATATTGCCATTGTGAGGGAAAGACATCACGCGAAAGAGTGTCGATACAACAGCTTTCATTGCATAAACATAGTCTCGCCCAAGGAGTAAATTGAAATCCAAGGGACCTCGAACTACCATAAGATCAATACAGACAGTTTTACCTTCCAAAGTAATAGAAAATTTAGGAAGGATCCCTAAAGGTTCACTAATGGTTCTGTTAAAAGCTTTCAGATTCTGCGTAATAGGCACAAGCTGAGGGGAACCCAAAGCTTTCCAAGCAGTTGAGGATAAAATACTAATAGAAGCACCTTCATCTACCTGTGTGCGGTGTATGTCCCTACCACCAAACTTCACAATGATTTGGAAAGGGATGGAGGAAGGAAGATGAGGTTCTGTCAGTCTATTCCAATCAAAGGAAAAGACCTCAGTACTTGGAGGGGGTTCTGTAGAAACAGGTGAAATGCCCCTCGGCGTAGAATAATCTGATGTAACAAGAAGAACCTAAGTGGTATGAATTTCACTCTCGAAAGGGAGAATGGGATCGACCGAGTGTGAAATCGAATCGACCACTTGATCAACTAATGGATCATCAACCTGAGTGATATGAGTTTCACTCTCCAATGGAAGAGTGGGATCGACTGTACTTGAAATTATATCAATCACTCCGTCAGTTGACGGTAGGTTGGGAGAAAGTTTACGGTAACCAGTTGGAAATTCTTGTTGTGGAACAGTAAGGTTTTCCAAAAATTTTGAGGCTTCATCCATGTGAGGGAAAATGTGAGTTTGATGACTCCCTTTGCATAACTTACAAGGAAACCTAACTTTACCCTTTTTCCCAGGAACCTGACTATCACTGGTTGATGGATCAACGGAAAGTTGATGAGATGTTTCTGACCACACTTCCAAGACCTTTGGAATACTAGGACAATTGATAAGGAAGTGGTCACCCTTACAAAGCTTGCAAGGGTATTTGGGTTTACGATGCATGTTGGAGGTTTCCTCAACACAACTAACACTTACAGCCATGGTTGGTTGGTTGACTTCTTTCTTATATTGCTTCTTCTTCTTCTTCTTCTTCCCTTTCTTCTTCTTCTTAGCCACCTGGTTACTAGCGTCAAGGCTTTTACCAAGTGAAGAGGAATAAATGGAGGAAGAAATATTAGGCGAAGAAGGTAAAGGGTCAACAGAAGGTTGGTGATGTTGAGATGGTGAACTCTGTTGAGGTGAAGCATCCGGTTGAGGTGGAATAATTGGAGTATTCGGGGCCAACGAAGTTGAAAATAACCATATCGGTAAACCTATTGTAAATCCAGGTAATGAAAATGTAGCCATATAAGGAGGACCAACATTTCCAAAGCAAGGAAAAGTACTAGGATTCTCGTTAAGAGGGGTTCCTTGGTTGGTAAATTCTAGAACAGTTGCCATTATATTCAACTTCAGTGAATTTTATTAACAATTTAAAACTAAAATTAACAATTCACAATTCACACCTAACAATTAAAATTCACAATTCACACCTATGGTCTCTAAAAGTAAAAACAAACAAATTAACACGTGCTATCAAATCTAGGAGTCAAACCACACACAAACAGTAACTTCCTGTACTAAAAACACTAGTTGGTGATGAAATCCAACATCGTAGAATTTAATACAGAAAGGGCGGTTGGACCAGTTACCCCGACAACCTGCTTAATGAAACAGACTGGCACAAGTTTCTTCACAAAACCATCTCGAGTGAAGAGAACCCCCCAGAGAGTCCAAGTGAGTCTAGTTGACGTCTACTCTAGGTACAGTGAGATCTTTCCTTCACCGTCACCTTAGGAAATAATCTTAAGCTTATGGACACTAAGGTTACCAACAGTAACAAATACAACTGGGGGAACAGTCTACGATCCGATTCCACGCGCAAGGGCAGAGTAACAAAGCTCAATCCCCTTGAAGGTTCCTCGACATGGTCAATCCGAGGTTTACCGACAAGTGACCCCAGGCTCCTCGAAAATGGTTAATCCGAGGTTTACCGTTTGTAATGCGCGCAAAATCTTCTATCTTCCCCAATGAAACATAATTGATTGTTTCAAAGGTTCGGACATGATCTCGTGATTGACTTCTTTAAGAGAAGCTTCCCAGATTGTACCAATTACAATTGGATTTATTTCCTACCGCAAGATTTATCTACTTGTTTGTTTTAGTTGCTTTGGAAAGTTAACTACAACCTATTCCAAAGCACTAATCCCGAGCTAGATTGGTGGAAAGAGCCCTAAAAATGTAAAAATTACTAGATGAATTTTAATTAAGCGCTGTGTTATTTAGGCTGTTATTACTCAAAAGGGTAAATGGATATGAAACCAATGGTGTTATGACCCGACACAAAACTGAATGCAATCGAATATGATAATGTAATCTTTTCAATTCGATGAATCCTAACTAAATTAAGGAAAGAGTTTCCATTCACTTCCAACAATGCAAAAAATTGATCACTAAGAGAAAATATAACAAATTCTCTAATGCACTAATTTCATCAAGAAAAACTAATGCAAATCAATCCCAAAACAATTTTTATATTTTTGTGTTTTTAAAACAAGCATAAAAACATCTAAATTCAAATCAAAGAAAATTGATCTAAATCTATGATTGATTTTTCAGAATGTAAACTATGCAGTTGTAATCTATGCACAATTCACTCGAAAAGTATGCAAATGTAATCTATGCACATTTTTCATTCATATTCTGAAAATGAGAATTCTAATTATGCAAATGTGATCTATGCAAGAGAATTCTCAAACACAATCAAGTGCAAGCCAAGAAAATCGGGTGAGAGTTCCAAAGATCAAAAAATAAAAACACTCAAAGGCGATTAACACTCATACACAATGAGGGCGATTTTTTTTTGCAAAAACAAAAGCAAAAAGATGCAAAATTGTGAAAAGACTGAGACAAACCTCCAAGTAATGACCAAAGGAAATCAAATTAAGAATTTCTCAAAAAAGAGACTCAAAACACCCAATACTGCTAAGATTCATTCACAGAAAGCTTTTGACAGAAACAATCATCAATCTGGGCAGAAACCAAAAACTCTAAATCAAAATAAAGATAAACTAAAGAAAGAAATCTAAATTTTTTCAAAATTTTAACAGGGTCCGCAGGCTTGCAGAAGTAACAGGTGCGGTACCGCACTGTTTACTAAAGCAAAAATGTGAAACTGCCCGCACTGTGCAAAGAAGGCAAAGTGCGGTCCCAGGAAAAATTAGAGAAAAACATAAAAGATCTCAAAATTTTCAAAAACAGAGAAAACCTAAGCTACCCAGGCAGATGTCTATCAATCAAAAACTAGGAAAAATGTTTCCTCAAATCAAAATAAAAGAGAACCAAAAACAACAAGTTCTTCCCCAGTGGAGTCGCCAATTTGTTGTATGGATTAATCCGTCTTGCGGACAAGACCGATCTCCCTAGTACTAAAAGTATCTAGCAACAAACAACCAAACATACTAATCTTTCTCTAAGCATGTAAGGTTTACAAAAATCTCTATAGAGGTGTTAAGGACTTACCGTTTGTCCAGTGCTTGTTTGAAGTCGTCAATTTCCCTCGCGCGCTTGAAGGAGTTTTCCTCGTAAACCTGCAGTCACAAACAAGCAAAATATTACATAGCACCTGTATAGAAATCATCATAAACCATGCTTATCATAGTGATCAAGGAATCTATGAAATAAACCATTGATTGAAAGTTTATTGAGAAAAATGAGTATATTTGTATTAATTTCAAAAGAAGGAAAACCTTACAACCTGAGCCTTGATGTTCGAAAGGCCTTCCCGGGGTCCGAAGCAGGAGTCTCCTTTACTTTGATAAGCTCTGCACTCCTCCAACCAATACAAATAGAGGTATGTAATCTCTCCTCACAAAAGTCTTAGTTAACTGAGTCTAAATCTCAACAGCACTTAACCTCAAATATTCTTAAGCTTGACCTCCAATTCTCAATCTCCAAAAACTTAACCCTTTGAGGCTACCCAATGCCTCCTTTTATAGAGCAGATGAGGAGGTTAGGATTCCACCTTTGTAGGGATAGAATCCTCCTTCAAAGGGATAGACTCCTCCTTCAAAGGGATAGACTCCTCACATCAAGGGATTAGTTCCTCAAGTGAGGGATACATGCACCTTATCAAAGCGTACTCATCCCCAAAAATTCTCATATAGAACCTTCTAGAATTGACCTCAAACCACTTTTTTGACTTTACTTTCTCGCCTTTTTTACTTTGAGGAGGGTACGCAGGCATTGCAAAGGAAAATTGCATTCTAAAACGCAGGTTAGAAGTGTATTACCTACGTACCCAAGCTAGGAACGCAGGCAGGCTTCATGTTACCTGCGTACCCAAAGTTTCAGAGATTTTTAGGGTTTTCTCTGATTTTCAAGGCTTGACATGAGAAACTGATGTGTTAGACTTGCAAAGGAGGAAGTATGAGTGATAATGAGCTCATACATTTAGCAGAATGTCAAGGTGACAATTTTTTGTGTAACACAAGACAGTCAAAATTGGACTGTGCCATCAGCTTTTCTAGCCCCTGTCCTTTCACCAATTTTGTAGGTCTAATTTCTATATCATACTCCAACAAATTAGCTATCCACTTCCCTCTCTTTCCATCAGGATCAGCTTATGTCAAGATGTGCTTAACCAAAGTGTTAGGCACAAATGATATGACATGAGAATGCAGAATATAGATTCTGAAATCCTTAATGGCTTTGATCAAAGCATATGCATGTTTTTATAAAATATTGTATTTCAGATCTGAGTTAGCAAGGGTTCTGCTAAATAATGAAATGGGTTGCTATGTACCTTGTTGTCCTTTCTGCAGTAAAACTCCAGCTATGGTGTTTTCAAATGCAAATGTAAAAACCATAAATTCTTTTGAAAAATATGGGATAATCAATACTAGGGCATGCATGAGTGCTTTCTTAATTTCTTCAAATGATTGTTTTTCTTCATCTGTCCATTTAATATCAACTCCTTTCTTCATCATTTTGGTAATGTCTTTGAAAATCTCAGCAAAGTTCGGGATGAACCTTCTAACAAAATTCACTCTCCCAAGAAAATATTGAATTTCCTTCTTGTTCCTTGTCAAATCTAATTTTTGAATGGAATTGAATCTGATTGGATCAATGTTTATCCCATCTTTTGATATAATATTCCCAAGCAATTTTCCAGAGGTTAAAAAAAATACTTTTAGTGGGATTAAGAGAAATACCAAATCTTCTACACTTCAGCAAAACTTTCTCCAGATGCTTCAAATGGCCTTCCTCTCTTCTTGAAAATACAGTTATGTCATCCAGATAGACCACCACCAACTTATCCTTCTCCTCAGAAAAGGAAATTTCCATTGTTCTTTGAAAGGTCGCTCCTGCATTCATCATACCAAAGGGCATCTTGGCATACATGAATGTTCCCCATGGTGTGGTAAAAGAAATTTTCTCTCGATCTTTTGGGTATACCAATATCTTATTGTATCCTGAAAACCATATAGCATAGACATCCTTTGAGAGCCAACAATATTTTGAAGAATTTGATCCATCTTAGGTAGAGGGTAGTTTTCTTTTAGAGAAACCTTGTTCAAGTTTTTGAAATCAATGTAGATTCTGATCTCTCCACTCTTTTTCCTGACTGGTACCAAGTTAGCAAGCCATTTTGAGAATCTGATAGGAACAATAATTTTTGCATCAAAATTCTTCTTAATTTCCTTCTCAATCAGAGGCATGAGCAATGGATTGATCCTTCTCAATTTCTGTTTGAAAGGTTTCTCATTCTCTTTGATAGGAATAGTATGTTGAATAATAGAAGGATCATATTTCTTCAAATCAGCATAACTCCATGCCAAAACATCAATGAGATTTTTCATCATCTCGATATATTTATGTTTCATCTCTATAGAAAGAAACTTAGAAAGCTTTATCATTTTAGGCACTGCTACTGTACCAAGATTACAACTCTCTACCTCTTCATCATCATATTGCATCCTAGGAGATTTGAACACATCATTTTGGTCAAAAAAAATTTCAAGTGGAATAATACCCTTGGGTATGCAATTATTCTTCAGCCGCAAAACTTCAAAATTACCCTTGGTTTCAGCAAGCAAGTTTTGATGATCTACTTGTGTGCCTTCAAACTCTTCCTTCAACTCTATGAAACTTTTGATTTGTTGGTCATCTTCAAACACTTGCCAATGGATGATGTTATCTTGGATGGCAAGCCTATGACAAACTTCAATCTCATATTTCTCAGTGGAATGTGCAGGGATGACAAACAAACTTGTAGAAACAGCTAGGGAATCAGCTACTGAGTTTTGATCCCTAGTTTTCACAATAAATGAATATTCTTGAAATTTTTCCAACATTTCCATGATCAGATTTCTATAAGCTCTCATCCTCACATCCTTTGTTTTATATGTTCCTTCAACTTGTTTAATTACCAATTAAGAATCTCCACAAACTGAAATTTTTTGGGCACCCAATCTTTTCAAAATTCCCAAACCCAAAGACAGAGATTCATATTCAGCCATATTATTTGTACAGTCAAAGTTCAGTTTGAAAGAATAGAACTTACTTTCATCATCAAGAGTAGTGACCCAAATTCCTGCTCCAACCCCCTCTCTACCAATAGATCCATCAAAGTGCAATAGCCACCAGCCCTCTGCTTTTTCTTCTATGATTTCCTAATTTTCAACTTGTTGATTTTCAATTTCTTGAATTTTTGCTTTCCCTTCACTTCATGCTTCATCAGTCAGCTCATTAAAAATAATTGTTGATCCTAATTCAGTTTCAACAGCATAAATGGGAAAATTCTAAGGTTTATCTTTGCTGCTTACCATATAAGCCATCCTAGTCTCCCTGTACAATCTTATTTTCTCACCAAAAACAGGAATGGTGGGTCCATCTACATGGTGCCTCTAATTTTTGTTGCCCAAAATATAGATAAGAGCATGCCAAACTTGGGTGGAATATCTACCACCACAATTTCCATTACCATTTTCTTGGTAGGGACTTTTGTTAGGCCAACAACAACATTTTTTATCAATCATATGCATTGCACTCTTTTAGAATCAAAAGAAAACAAATCCTTGTATGGCCTAGTGATCTCCAAACCCATCCTTTCCATAATCCCCTTAGGCATGAGGTTATGAGAAGCCCCTGAATCCAATATGGCATTGTGTAAGGTCATGTCATGGATACTAAGGCTGACATAGAAAGGAGGTACTTCTTCATTATTTTCATCTTCCAATATTGGTCCCAGGTAGATGGTAGGATGGTCTTCTTGTACATTAAGGATATCTGCAGCTCTTGGTTGAGAATTCAACATTTTCACAAGTTTACTTCTATACTCATTAACCTTGATAATTTCTCCAATAGGAACTGGAATCTTGATTTTAGAAATCTCATTCTCCAAACTGAAAATAGAAGTAATATTTTCACTCTTTGATAGGGGGAGGAAGTGGTGGGTCCTTTTTATCTTCAGCTACTTTAGGAGCATCCTTCTTGGGTTTTGTTTTATTTTCAGTGACGGGAACATTTCTGTTTTTGAGATTGTATTGCCTATGCATCTCAAATATTGCATGTTGATAACCATTAAGACAGTCATATTGTTCCTCACCCTTATTTACATCATGGTCAGACTCATCATGTTATTCTTTGGTCAAAAAAATTCCATACATATTTTCATCTAAGCAATGGATAGAGTCTTCTTGAATCTCATGCTGAGTTTCATCTTCATCAATCAATTCCTACTAAAAAGGAGGCCTTACTTGAGGGTCAGGCTGCTTTATGTTTTCCCTTGGTCTTTGTTGATTTTGAGGCCTTCTAAACTATGGATTTCTAAATTGTGGCTAATGTTGTGCAAGAGGTGCAGAAGCATTTCCAAGGGCAAGCCTATCCATGAGTTTTTCCATTTTTTTCATCATAGAATCAAACTTATCATCTGAGGTGGAAGACTTTTATTCTTCTTTTAGTTTTGTTTTACCCATCTTATTGTTTTACCCATCTTATACATCTTAGCTGTTATCATATTTACTTCTACCTTCACATCATCATTCTTCATTTCTGCTAGTGAAGGGGATTCTCTTTCTCTAAGAAGGATAGAGAATTCATGGTCAAATGCCTCAGCATAGCGCAATTGAGAAGCTCCTGGTGGAGGTTTAAGATGAGTAGGTATAGAATCATAGACTTTGTTAAATCTCTTGGAGAAATTTTGGACAGTTTCATTTACATCTCTTTTTAGACTATTGTATTCAGTAAGGGCCTGCACAGGGTTTGTTCTATTTCCCCATTTTCTCAAGAAACTATCCTCAAATTGATTCCAATTATCTAAGCTTCATGTAGCTAGGGCTTTAAACCATTTTCTGACCTCACCAGTAAAAATTTGAGAAAATAGTCTCCTTTTGAGATCTTCATGGTCTACCTCCTCTCTGTCTATGAAATCATTGAATTGGTCTACATGTTCCTCAGTTGTGATTTCTTCATCACTTCCCCAAGTTTTAATTCTAGCATAGTATTTACTTGGGATGGAATTAAGGATAGCTGGGAGAACAAGTGGAGCATATCTAGTAGGTGCAGCAGCAGGTGGAGGTGGAACACTTCCAGACATGATAACAGGGACTGTGGTATTTATAGGAACAGTAGTAGTAGAGGATGAACTGTTAGGAGGTGGTGTAGCTTTTCATTGTAGTCCAGTTACAAATGAGATCCAGTCAGGTAAAGGAATACCATATTTCCTTCTAAGAAAGAATTCAAATGGGTCTAATTCCTTTAACTTATCAAAAGACTCCCTCTCTATCACTAATTTTGATGTAACTGTCTCCCAGAATTCTTCTCTTTCTTTTTTGGTCACTAAGATTGAGGTATCAATACCTCGTCTTTGTAGGTATATAACAATCTCAGTAAATTCATTTTCACTTTCAGACCTAAACAAAACTTCCTGAATCTTATCATCAAATTTCTTATCTTCAGGACTTCTTACAATTTCAGAGGACAAAGCTCTTGAGTGTGATGGAATACCTGATTTTGAAGAGCTTCCTTGAATGCCTCTGGAAATTGTGTTTGGATTATCCACAATTGTACGTGGGTTAGGATCTGGATTGCTCCTTGTATATCTCCTTCTCGAAGCCACCTTTAAACATGAAAATTTTTAATGGATTCACCAAGGTAGTTGCATCCTCGAACAAATTCTGAGCTTCTGCTACCTCCAAGAGTTCAGCTTCACTGTTTTCACAAAAACTTCAGGAAATATGTCTTCAGACTCCTGGCAAAAGCACCAAAATTTTATCACCAAATTGATCTTAATTGGTTGCTCATCAATCAACTCAATGTAACTCTTTCAAACCACTTCTAACTGAATATTAGCCTCTTCAGTTTGAGAGGGCTCTCTCAAAGGGGGGTTTATGATTTTGAATAAAGATAATACTAGATGGCTAACTCTATGAAATGTAACTTGGTTTTGTATGATTGCGGGTTGAAAAATGCAAGCTTGCTACCATTGGGCTATGGAGTCAGCATCAATAGTTTTAGTGACAGTGTTTCTTCACATGGAAGTTGAGGCAGATAAAGGTTTTTAACAAAGATAATTCATACACATAACATGGGAAAACACAGTAATTCCATCCCTAAAGGAATTCAAAGCATAATATTATGAATTCTGAGTTATTAGAGATAAAATATAATGCAAGTGATTAACATAAAGATACAGAGCAATAACACATCAAAAACCTCATGAGAATCTCAGGTATGGAAGTAGAATGTCACTTTATATTACTGATAATGGACAAAAACATAAAAGCAGCAATTTGGTGCAATATTCTCCAACCCCTTGCTCTTCGATGTTTATTTTATAAATAGAAGTTTTTTACAATCTAGATGATCAGCCTAGCTCGCTAAATCTTCAAATTCTACTCTGAAATTTATCATAACTGAAACCACTAACTTGAAACAGAAAAATGACAGCTATCCTTTAAAGAAAACAAACTCCTAATAGGACTCTATCTCCTATTTATTACATTCGTTTATCCTATCAGTGAAATAGTTACATAATGAATGTCACATGTTCGAAGGACAAATCACCATAATTCACCACCACTTTACATCTTCAAAACACTCCTAGATCTGTGGAACATAATCATGTTTTTTAGGGATGGATGACCTTCACTTTAAACGTTGTTTTGACTGATGAGCTGGCTGTGTGGCACCCCTTTTGAGCAATGATTCTCTGTTGATATGTCCCACTGACATGCTGGAGGTCTTCAGCTGGAAAATGTGTTGTTAAGATGCTCAAAATTCTTCAAAATCTCCTCGCTACGAAAACAGGGCAGTTTAGACAACTTCGTAGCGAGTTTTAGTAGTGTGTGAAAAATGGCTTTTCCATCTATCTCTTTTACTCCTTTATTGTTCCAACACATTTTTAATTCCAATACACCTTGCAAACCATAAATATCCCTCCATAGTTTTGAAAAAACTGAGTTTTAGGGAAAAAATGCAACTACAGGAATTTTCATCGGCGTATTTCTGGCGTCAAGCCTGAGGTACGCTACGAAACTGTCCAAAAAACCAAAAATTGTTGTTTTAAAGATTATCTTCAAAAATTGATCTCCAGCTGCAAAATTTAGGTTCTTTGCATGTTATGAACCTCATCAAACATATTCCATCTCAATTTTTCATTCTTTAGACATTTCTTCTTCATTCACAATCAATTGGCTAATGGGCTCTTCTACCACTTTCATCTTCAGTCCCTTATTTTCCAAATCCACGTGAATCAAATCCAGTTGCTCCTGAAGATCTTCCACTTGGCATTTTAATGCCCTATTTCTGGATTTTAAGTGCAATTTTATCCTTCTGATGTGTTTGACCTCTCCTCTTAGTGGTTGAGTCCACTTTATCAGCTTTTTTGTATTGTCCAAGGTTTTTGAAACACTTGTGACTTGTTCTTCCCATATTTTTCTCATTTGTTCAAATTGAACCTTCTCATCTATGTGTTTCTTTTCCTCTTGCTTAAAAACTGATATCTCTTTACTTGCCTCCTTAAACTACTCTTTAAGGGTTTCAATTTCTGAGTTTTCAATGATTTTTTCTTTACCCTTTCTTTAATTGATAACTAGTTCTTCTTTTGTTGGTGAAGACAGATCTATGATGCTTGGAGGCTGAGCAGCTTCATTGATTTTTTCAGTCTCTTTTCTTTCCATGAGATTCCTTGCATGTCTGTTCATTGGCTTCCTAGGTTGAAAAATGAAACCACCATCATCACCTGCAAAATCTAGTTTTTTAGCAGTCTTACCTTCTTCAGCTTTCTTCCTCCATCTTCAATGTCTTCAGCTTGCACAATGGGTGACCCTTCAATGTCAATTGCATGCAGGATGTCCTCCAAATTTCCTTTAGCTAATGTCTGGCTCTTAGTGACTCTCTTGTTGTCTTGTTTTTTGATTGTATGCTTCTGTTTTACAGGTGTTATTTTAGGTATGTCAGTCTCCTGCAAAGGTTCTGCTTCCATGCTCACTGGTTCTGGAGGAGATGACCTATTTTCTTCTTCAACTTCCTCTTCCACAGCTAGTGATGAAGTATTTCTAGATTTGGAGGCTTTCTTAGGAGTAGCCACATCGATTTCATAGCCACTCATGAACAAGAAGGAAGTCCATTCTTTTTCTAGCCTCCTCTACTCCTCTAACACTAACAGCTTAATTAAACCATGATGAAAAGGAGAAGTCTCACTTCCTTCTATCTTGATTTGAACTTTGTCTGACATTTTCCCTAAACTTTTGTATAAATAAAAAGGCAATTCAAGTGACCTCTTTCCCACAAAATGTAGAAGAAGTCTGAGATGGTAGGAGTAGAACATGTGAAAAATTCCTTCACAGGTAAAATACTTCTGAATTACCATCAACAACTTTGAGTAATTTTCCTTCATGAAACTCCTAGGGATAGCATTTGTCAAGTCAATTTCATTGTGTTCTTGCTTGATGAAATCTTTACAATCCTACATTGTGAATTTGATGCCTTTAAACCACTATTACCCTCCTCTAGGGATTCTTGTAGCTGATGAGATGCTCTCTGGTGTCACTGTAAGGTTCATAATTCCAACCTTTGAAGTATTTCCTGTGAAGCTGGAGGAAAAATCCTTTGAAACCTGTAAATGAAAGCGTTGCAACCTATCACAGAATTGCAAGCAACCAGCTCTTCTGAAAACCTCCATGGCAGTAGGGTCTTCATTGAGTAAATTCATGTCCATGGGCTCATATCTTTGAAAATGGCCACCCTTGTTTTTTTCTTCTTTTAGCCATAGATGTCTTATAGTCTTCACAGCCTCGCTTTCTTGATGACACCTGCAGAATTCAAACTTTCCAGCCACCTTCTTGGATCGATGATGCAGCTCTCTAGAAATCGACTCACATGCAAGGATAAAGCAAAATATGACAAAAGGCTAATTGTGGTAAGGTTTTATGGTTTAACTGACAGCTCAAGATTTAATCATGACACATACAAGACAAAAAAGGTAATGATGATATCAAAACACGGCTATGTACATTTGAATTTATCATAACAAACTTGAATGACATCCACCCTAACTCCTCTAATCATAAAATGACACATCATGTAAATCTGACAAGATGGGTTAAAAAACGGATTTTCATAGCGAAATTAGTTATGCCTCTGACAGATTCGCTACGAAACTATTAGGTAGTTTCGTAGTGAAACTGTTGTTTTCTTGTGTAAAACGCTACGAAAATTTGAAAAACTGACAGATGCGCCCCTTTTATTTTGAATTCATAGGAAATGACAACTGACACCTTATGAGGATTGATTTGACATGAAATAGCACAAATGGAGGTGATCATGAAACTTAGGATAGGCTAAAAATGTAAAAAAAAATTCCTGTACCACCTTGAAATGTCCTAGGAGAACTTATCCATTTGGTGAGTGAACTATATGACCCTATCAAGAAATGTTTCACAACTTTATGAGTGATAACAGTTCCATTTAGTTCAGAGTCTCCATTAGGTATTTAGGGTTCCAAGGTCATAAAATCATCATTCCATGCATAAATTCCAGCAAGTGGAGGAGTGACAATAAAGTAATTTCCTCAATAAATTTTATTTCAAATAAAAATGTAATTTTATGATCCTAATTTGTAATAAGTACTTCAGAGTTCCATGTAGCTACAAATTCTTAAGTTCCACCAGCAAATGTTCAAGGTTCCAAGAAGAAATTTAGTGTCCAAAAGCCACCAAAAGTTCAAAGTTAAAAAGATCAATTTCAAGGTTAAAATCAAAAATCAATTGAAAGGTTGATTTTGAAAAGGGAAATGTGGGTCCATGATCATTTAATGATTCTAATCCAAGTTTAAAAGGCTCTAAAAGACCAAAAGACATTCATTCTCACTCTTCGGCTTCAAGCTCTCAAATTACCCAAGTAAAAAAACCAATTTTTGCTTCAAGAAATTGAGTTTTTGGTCCCTCATTGCACTTTTCCTCAAGGCGCTACGCCTTTTAGGTGAGCACGCTATGAATTTTCCAAAAGCGTTGCATTTTTTGCAGAACTCAATGCGCTTTTCCTCAGCTCGTTGTGCTTTTCTTAATGAAGTTGTGCTTTCTCACTTGGAGGTGTAAAACCGGTTCTGGAGGTTTTTTGAAGGTTGTGAGTGGTCAAGCATATATTTCCAAGTAAGTTACATCCTACAAACCCCTCCTTGCAGCTCATTTTCATAATTTTGGTGCGAAAACCTCCCATTGACCTCCCATTGACACCCTTTTGCCATCAAGCTTTTTTCGACAAAAGATGCTTTTTTACCAGTCTTGGGAGAATTGAATTTTAAGAGGCTTAACTCCATCATTTGATCCTACCACCAGTGATCAAATGGACTCTTATCATGTCTTGTTAGGTTCCCATAGTTAAATTTTTTTCATTCCATTAGGTCATCATGCAAAAATTTGGTCATTGGATGTAGATCTAGGTTTTTTTTTACTCCTTCCAAAGTTTTACCAATTGTTGGTCCATTTCACCTCTTAGCTGAGTGTACCATCATTAAAAAAAATTCATCATCATTACATTCATATTTATCATGGTTTCATTCAGTCTAGAGTCCCCATTAGGTCTTTAGGGTTCCAAGGTCATCAAATCATCATTCCATGCATAAAGTCTAGCAAGTGGAGGAGTGACAATAAATTAATTTCATCAATAAATTTGATTTCAAAGAAAAATGTAATTTTATTTTCCTAATTTGTAATAAGTACTTCAGATTTCCAAGTAGCTGCAAATTCCCAAGTTTCACTAGCAAATGTTCAAGGTTCCAAGAAGAAATTCAGTGTTCCAAAAGCCACCAAAAGTTCAAAAGATCAAGTTCAAGGTTAAAAGAAAAAATCAAATGAAAGGTTTATTTTGAAAAGGGAAATGTGGATCCATGATCATTTAATGATTCTAATCCAAGTTTAAAAGGCCCTAAAAGACAAAAAGACATTCATTCTCACTCTTCAGCATCAAGCTCAAAAATTACCCAAGTCAAAAAACCAATTTTTACTTCAATAAATTGAGTTTCTGGTCCCTCGTTGTGTTTTTCCTCAAGGCGTTGCGCTTTTCAGGTGAGCACATTGCGTTTTTTGTAGAGCTCATTGTGCTTTTCCTCATCTCGCAGCACTTTTGTCAGTGAAGTTGTGCTTTCTCACTTGGAGACATAAAACCAGTTCTAGAAGTTTTCTGAAGGTTGTGAGTGGTAAAGCATCTATTTTCAAGTAAGTTACATCCTACAAATCCCTGCTTGCAACTCATTTTCATAATTTTGGTGTGAAAACCTCCCATTGACCTCCATGCTATGTTTTACTGGTTAAACCCTATTTTTCAATATTTTCAAGGTTAATTTTCTTTCCCCTAGACTCTTTTACCTCTCTCACACTCTTAAATACCCCCCACAACCCTCACATCCCTTCATTCCCCACTCCTAAATCATATTCCCTAAGTCCCTACCCCTATGTTGCGATTTTCTAGGCAGCTAGACTAATATCCATGTAATTAAATTCCCTAGCCCATCCCCCTTGTCATTTTAACTCCCCATCACTTCCGTAAGGTTCCTAACTCCCTTACACCCTTCCCTAAATTTTCCCACACCTATCCCAACTCCCAAACCCCATCATCTCATTCCCTCTTCCTTCCCCTTATCCCCTAGGGTTTCTAGCAACCTAAACACCATGGAGGAAGATAAAAGAAAATAAAAAAAAGGGGGAAATATATTGAGGTCTGAGCCCTCAAAATTTAATTAAATCACCTCCTCACCATTCATCAGAAAGTGCTTTGAAGATGTCAATTGTTTAGGGTTTTGTCAAAGAGTGGAGAAGGTAGGTTGTCATTAGAAGCTCACAAATATGTTTTCCACCACTTTGAAAGGAGAAAAGCCCATCATTACAGGCTTTGATTTCATATTCTCAGTATATATCATATATCATGCTACAGGGATACCAAACCATGGTGATTATTGGTTCAAAGGGATGAACCTAGACCTTGAGGAGTACAATCCCTACTTGAAATCACATTACAAAGGAAACCCTAATTAGTAAAAATGAGAAGGGTATGTTGGAAATACTTGTTGATACATCCATGATAGAATAACACACCTTATTTGGCATCTATGGAGCAATTTTGAGGAAATTTGGAGAAAATTTGGGAAATTTGAAAAAATCCTTGGAGGCACATTTTCTGGAAATATCTTGTTTAGTCATATTTGTGCATAACATATTGTTTCCAAACAAAGATGAATTTTGGTAAACTAGAGGAGGTTTTTGTTCCTAATATATCAAACTAAAATAACCTACTTCATATTCTACACAGGTATTACATAATGAGAATACCATTCACATCTTCACATCTTATTTTTCTGACTGTGCAATGTCTTGTTTAAGTCACCTTTGTGCAGAGAAGATTGTGGAAAATCATAGAAGAATCTTGGGAAACTGGAGGTTTATTTTGTTCCTAACATGCCAAAGAGCACAAACCCCTCTCATTTTTGTAAAAATGTTAATGGTTATGTTTTTGAAAAAACCCAGAAATTTTCCAGTTTTTTGAAAAGTCAGCCTGCAAAAAGCGCAATGTGGGCCATGATGCGCTTTTTCTGGAGGCCTATAAATGATGAAAACTCACTTGGGATGGAAATATAATGGCCTATGCATCACATTTTCACTACTTGAAATCCAAAATCTGAGCTTTTGACAACTGGAAAATCCCAAAACCACCTTAAAAACACCTTTCTACCAGTGTTTTCAGCCACATGCTATGTTTTTTTACCAGTCTTGGGAGAATTGACTTTTAAGGTTATTAACTCCATAATGTTTAGTGCTTGAGGAAATTTTGGACAACTAGACAAGAAGAGCTTTCCAATGAGCTATCTTGATCTTAATTTGGACTTCAGATAGGTAGTCAAAATTCAACTTGAAACTCACACTACGCTTTTCTCAGGGGCACGCTGCGCTTTTTGCACTCACGCTGAACTTTTACCAGATTGCCTATCTTCTTCAGAAATTTGACTTTTTCTCAGTTGGTTGATGAAATTCATGATTTTTTTCTGATGTAAACGTAAAAAGAAAATGTAATTACGTCTTTTATAGTTACTAGAGGTAGATACATCAAGTAAAATTGTAATTTTGGGTCAAGTGAATCAGTTTCATTAAAGATAGGGATGAGTTTGTTCACCTCCCTATTCATTAGGATTCCAGTTGAGGACTTTGGTGAATAGCTCCACAAGTCATCGATTAGACCCCTTATAGTGGGGAGGAGTTGTTTTGTTCTATATCTTTCATTTCTTTTGTCATTGCAAGGTTTGGATGTTGTGTAATTGATATTTGAACACTAGTGTATTTAGTCATTTTTGGCAGGAACTAATAGACAAAACTCCAGTTATTCTAGTGGAATTCATGTGGTATGTGTTTTAGCGATGTTTACTCTTATTTTTTCGTATGGTTGAATGTATTATTCCTTCCATATTCATGTCCATATCTTAATGTGATTGATTTTCTAAGTTAGGTAAGCATAATTCATTATTTTGATGCTTTGTTTTGGAGAAATTATCACAGTTGTGTTCACTTTCCTCTGATATAAAAGAATTCATAATTTACATGCTTTTTGTAAAACCCTAGCAGTCTCTCACGCTCACCAAGATACCTGAAAGTGATAAATTGTATGCCTACCTTGCCCCATCACATCTCTACAAGTCTAATTTTCAGTGCCCTAACCAAGTTTTTCCTTGACCTAATTCACCATCCAACACCCAAAATAAATCAATAAAACCCTAGAGACTATTATACCTAACCTAAAATCCTCATTATCCAGTCAATTTCGTTGTGATATCTTTGAGAGATCCCTCTCCTACCTAGTAGGGCTAGCTACTTGGCCAAAGCAGTCTGTGGTTACCTTTGTTGGTCTCCTTCTCAGCCTTCGGAGATCCGGTGCAGTGCTAACATCTTGGCGATCATACTGGGGAGTGAGGTGATATATCTTCCCCGGGAAAGAAAGAAAAGGATAAGATCTAATTGTTGATGGTGAACAGTGGTCAGATACAAATAAGGTTGTGCATCATTCACCTGGTGACTCCAATGTCGAATAATCCAAAGGTTTAGAATTTTCATAGCGACTCCACTATTCAGGAAACGGTAGTCTGAAGAACTTCTTGGTGACTTAATTATTGTCAAAATAGATTCAAATTCTCGAAGGTATGCTCCTATGAATTGAGCTCATATTCCTTGTTTTTCAAACTGTATTCCTTGTATAGATTAGCAATTAGGACTGTCAAATTTTAAGGGTCGGGACGATGAAGATGCTAGTTTTCATTTGGTAAAATTTCATTTTCATATTCATAAACTAAATATTGAATTTCGTGAAGATTTTCTGATGAAGATGTTTATGGCCACCTTGGAGGAAAAAGCGAGATCATGGTATGAGAGTCTACCATCTACTAGTTTATATTCTCTAAAGTACTTTCATTCATTTTTCTTTCAACATTATCAAAGCTCTAATTCTTCCTTGTCAATGAGTGATAGTTCTTATGAGATCTCTGATAATATCATTGAGTTTCTTGAAAATTTGTATGGGGATGAAGAGCGTCTAGATGATGAGATCATAGAAGCCCTCTATGTTTTTTCCTCCCAACAAGAATTAGTAGCTTCCTCCTTGGATGAAAAATACTGAAACCAATAAAGAGAAGTTCCTATTCTTGATCTTGAAAATGAAAATCATCAAGCCAATGTTAACTTCTATAAAACTGAAGTTTCTCCAATGTCTGAAGATGAGATAGATCAGCTCCTGAAAATTTATGTTACATCCAAAGGTTTGCAATGTTCACATAGTCAAGAATTTGTTAGTGAAACTTCTTCCATAATTGAAAATTAAAATCTTTGTTTAAATGATGACAATAACGAAACTGATGAAACTATACAGGAATTTGTTGTGAGTATGCCAATTTGTGATGATGATTTCCTGTAAAGAGATCAGCTAAAAGGGACTATTTTCTTTCATGAAGAGCTTAAGGCTATCATGCTTAACAATCTTGAAGAATGTTTTATGTTCAAGGATGATTTAGACTATGAATTTGAGGAGTATGAGCCTAAGATAGATAGTGTGCAAGAGATAGAGTCAGAGTTGTCCATGCTTTAGGAATTTACAGCCAACACTCAGATAGCAGAACGCCATACTTCCCTATGCCTTCCTATGGATCAACAACCAAGTTTTATTTCAGATCAAAATGAAGGGTGTGCTTGTGTTTTTGTTGGATATCAAGACAAGGTAACATTTCAAATTATTGAATATCCTTTTATTGATTTGTTACAATCAACAGGGGACATGAATTTTCTTGTATTTTTGGATCATGAGCACATTCTTAGTGGACACTCGGAGTTTCCTATCTTTTTTTTCTGCCTACTCGAGGAAAGTGAGAAAAATTCCAGTAAGTAGCCATTTTTTGCATTGGTTACACTGGAAGGATCACTTCACATTATTGTACATATTTCTTTAACGGACAGGTAGTTGTCATCAAGATTTGAAGTCCTCGAGTCTTGGTGATATGTTGCCATCAATAAGTTTTGTAAGCTTTTATTTTAGTCATTTTTGAGTCAGTTTATCGAGTCAAGTTTTCAGTATTCATTTTGGTTTTTAACTTTTGACTCCATTCCCAATGGTTAGGCTACTTGGTCTACAATGTTCTTGACACCTCCAAGGAGCTGCCATCCCCAGTTGGAGCCAATGTTAGTGTCAATTTTTGCATCCTACCACGAGTGATCAAATGGAATCTTATCTTGTCTTGTTAGGGTCCCATAATTAAATTTTTTTCATTCCATTAGGTCATCATGCAAAAATTTTCGTCATTGGGTGTAGATCTAGGTATATTTTCACTCCTTCCAAAGTTTTACTAATTGTTGGTTCATTTCACCTCTCAGCTGCTTGTACCATCATTCAAAATGTTTTATCATCATTAAAGTCATCTTTATCATGGTTTCATTCAGTCCAGAGTCTCCATTAGGTATTTAGGGTTCCAAGGTCATCAAATCATCATTCTATGCATAAAGTCCAGCAAGTGGAGGAGTGACAATAAAGTAATTTCATCAATAAATTTGATTTCAAATAAAATTGTAATTTTATCTTCCTAATTTGTAATAAGTACTTCAGAGTTCCAAGTAGCTGCAAATGCTCAAGTTCCACCAGAAAATTTTCAAGGTTCAAAGAATAAAATCATTGTTCCAAAAGCCACCAAAAGTTCAAAGTTCAAGGTTAAAAGCAAAAATCAAATGAAAGGTTGATTTTGAAAAGAGAAATGTGGGTCCATGATAATTTAATGATTCTAATCCAGATTAAAAAATCCCTAAAATACCAAGAGACATTCAATCTCATTCTTTATCATCGAGCTCTCAAACTACCCAAGTCAAAAAATCAATTTTTGCTTCAAGAAATTGAGTTTCTAGTCCCTCGCTGTGATATTCCTCAAGGCGATGTGATTTTCAAGTGAGCACGTTGTGCTTTTTCCAAATATGTTGCATTTTTTGTAGAGATCACTGCGCTTTTCCTCAGCTTGCTATGCTTTTCTCAATGAAGCTGTGCTTTCGCACTTGGAGGCATAAAACCTATTTTGGAGGTTTTCTGAAGGTTTTTTGAAAATAGATGCTCAAGCATCTATTTTCAAGTAATTTACATCCTATAAACCCCTCCTTGCACCTCATTTTCATAATTTTGGCGTGAACACCTCCCATTGACCTCCATGCTATGCTTTAGTGGCTAAACCCTATTTTTTAAGATTTGAAAGGTTAATTTGGTTGGATGTTGTGTAATTGATCTTTGAACACTAGTGTATTCAGTCATTTTTTGGCAGGAACTAATAGACAAAGTTGGAGCTATTGTGGTGGGATTCATGTGGTATGTGTTTTATCAGTTTTTCCTCTTATGTTTTCATATGTTTGAATGTATTATGCCTTCCATATTCATGTCCATATCTTAATGTGATTGATTTCTAAGTTAGATAAGTAGAATTCATTATTTTGATGCTCTGTTTTAGAGAAATTATCACAGTTGTGTTTCACTTCCCTCTGATATAAAATAATTCATGATTTCCATGAACTTTTTGAAACCCTCGTAGTCTCTCACACTCACCAAGATAATTGAAAGTGCTAAATTGTATGCCCACCTTGCCCCATCACATCTCTACAAGTCTGAATTTAAGTGCCCTGACCTAGTTTTTCCTTGACCTAATTCACCATCCAGCACCAAAAATCAATCAATAAAACCCTATAGCCTATTATACCTAACCTAAAATCCTCATTATCCAGTCAATTTGGTTGTGATCTCTTGGAGAGAGCCCTCTCCTGCCTAGTAGGGCTAGCTACTAGGCCAAAGCGGCCTGTGGTTACCTTTGTTGGTATCCTTCTCAACCTTCAAAGATCGAGTGGAGTGATAACAGTATCATCAACTAAAATAATTAAATATTCATGCACAGAGAGGGAATAAACAGAAAACCAAGCATTCATATTAGCACAACTTGTTATTGGATTTCACCATGCTTTCTTCAGAATCCAAACACGGTCTCATGCTTAAACTAACCTATAGATGAAAACAAAGAAAAGGAAAGAAGCAGAGCGAAAGAAAATTAACGTAAATCAAATCAAAGGAAACAACAAGTAAAACCAAACACTACTCCTACTCCTAACATTAGTAGAGCATAGGCCAAAGTCATGTAAAGTGATATTTCCAATGCAACCAGTGACGCATTGGTTGGCCTACGTGGGAAAGGGAATTCATGTCAAGAAATATATATGAGCATAATAGAAAACAAGAAATATAGGACAATGCAAACCAAAAAATTTGAATTTTGAATGTACACGCAGAAAAATAAAGGCAATAAGCGCATGAAATACATTATGCAATCATATCATGGTGGCGCAACACACTGTGAGTAAAATTTGTACAAGTACAAACTTTTGAACTACGACGATGAGCGAACATAAAGAAAGAAGAAAATTTTCATTTTTTGATAGTGCTCGCCACGTACGACTCCTCCAATTACTGAGTGATAGGATCATTAACATAGATGGAAGATATGAAAAGTGTAAAATGATTGATATTTATGGTTCTCAAACTTATGTGGTTGTAGTTATTTGTAGAAACCGGATTATCCATAGTATCATAAAAAAATGGTCGACGTTTCGAATCCCAACAGGGATCCATCTTCAGGACAAGAAGTGAATGAAGAATGAAATAAGGTCGCAGGGGGTCAAGGTATAAATAGTGAGGGCTAATGATGATTATTGATCTTCAGTATGTTCTACTTCTGATCGGAAGTGGAACTTACCTCAAGGCTATCAGAAACTAACATAACCATCAACTCGTGTTGAAGTGCCTTGACAACTTCAAGAAGTTCCAACTCATCCAAAGGTAGATAATAAAATATTGGTGGCTTTGAAAAATCAACAGTGGAAGAATCAGAATCATGACCAACTGAATCAATGAAAAGGTCATGACAACCAAGACCAGAAATTTCAAGATCACCAACAAAGGCGTGCTCATGGTCTAATGAATCGTAGAGAGGGGAAGATGGAAAATGGAAATTTTCACCCTCTATGTTTCCAGAAAGAAGAGATGAGAGCTTGGGAGGCTCAATAGTATAATATTCATCATCTCCACATCTGGATGAAACATTGACATTCCACGTGTTCTGTAAATGATCAGAAGTAGTAACATGATCATAAACTAAATTTTCACGTGGTTCAACCAAGATGGAAAAAGTGTGGAAAATGTCAAGATGATGCGAGAGAGTTGTAAAAGGAAGAAAATCATCCTTCATCGCATATCCTTGTTCAACTATGGGCACCCACACATAGTCATTGAGAATGATATCACAAGTTGGTTTTTCAGCACCAACTCCATCCAACATCTAATCCTCGTGAACATCAAAAGAGAGATTTAAAACAGGTGAACACAAAAATTCACAATCCGGTGAATCAGAGGGACCAAAGGATGGAGGAAAAGGAGATAACACTTCATCACAATGATCAATCTTACAGTACAAACCTGCACAGGAATCCTGAGTATGTGGGGTGGGAGAAGATGGTGATAGATCAATAGATGAATTATAAACATCTCCCACCTCAACCTGTGGAACTAGAGTTGTTTGATCAGAAGAGGACGAAGAGTCACTTGGAATAACAACCTTGTCCATCACAGATTTAGAATCTCTAACACCGAGGAATGTTGGGAGTGGTTTAAAGGATTCCAACTAGTGTGGATTTTCTGAAATGTGAATAATATATTGAAAACTTCCTGACAATAAATTCCAATCAACTTCATATTTCTTAAATTCAAATCAAAGATGCATAAAATGGTTGTGAAAATTATGCAGTGATTCAATAGGTTATTTTTGTAATTCCAAAATTTTCTTGCACATATTTTTACGGTCATACATAAAAAAACGTGTGAAACAGTTTTGCGATAAGATGTTTAAAAGCGTGAATGGGCGCATCGGTTAATATGTGACACCATTGCCTTACATGCCCTTCGAACGTGAGAATGAACAACCTATATGTAGCATCCCCACAATGGATGTGTGCTCTGCACAAAATTCAAGAAAACAAGCAGTATGCGCAAATAATTTTGTTTCACCCTCGCTGTCAAATTTGAGAGTTAACAAGTCATCTAAGATATTCGTTGGCACTTGAAATTTTTCATTTATAGAAAAAAAATGTGGGGATTAAGATTTTGGAAGAATTCATAAGATGAGTGTGTAAATTAGAAACAAACTTCAAGGGCTCAGCTTTTCATCAGGCCCTCCTTCTAGCACCAGAAATGTTGACTGTGTTGGACCTACCAACATTCAAGGGATCTCCATGTATGAAGTCCCAACTAGACCTCACATAATTTGGAGTATGAGTCCCATCAGTGGGATGTTAATGATCTACCTTGGTTTGAAAAACACATAGAGTGGTGCACGGTGTATTTGGCGAGAACAAGTGTGTGACCCTGCGAAGAGTCAAGTGTGATGCATGAGCGGTTCCAACACATGAAGGGTGTTAGCCCCCCATAAATTTTTTGACAAGAAAACAGGGGGCTAAAATGTTTTTGAGCCTTCAAGGAATGCATTTCTCATGAAAACACATCATCCTTGAAGCCTCCTTATGCCAGTTTTCCTTTGATAAAATCCCCTCTGCTCATTCCTGTTATAAAGCCTCGCTGATTGCAAAAGTTGTGCTCCAGAAGGCCTACATTTATCCCTTGTATCCCTGCAAAATATCCCTTTTCAACCCTTTTTTCCCTTTATTAAACTCCCCCTTTTCACCCCCAAGATCCCTCCCCTAATCCTTCTAAACCTTCCCAAAATCCCCCCTAAACCATACACACACCCCTGGCGTAGTTTTATTTCCCCTTATTTCTCCTATCGTTACCCTTTGTTGGCCTGAAAATGCATTAAAAATGGGCCAAAAACCATATTTTCCATAGGTATGGGTCTTAGCCCCTTTCAGCCAACCCATTAACCTTTTCCACCATGCGACCGCGGTGCTAGAACCACCCGCTAGCCCGAAAAGCGCTTATCTCAAATATGTATCGGGCGTAGTATTAGCCGTCGATCCATACAGATCTGACGTTCGTCGCGTTCCCCGCAACATCCACTGTTCACCCTGTCATCTTCTCCGATTGCAGATCCGTTGTCCGTTTAGCCACTGATCCGACGACCCAAAATGCATCTGCCCCGGTGGTCCCCGTAACCGCGCCAACACTGTTCAAAACCATCTGGTTTCTATCGCACTACCTTTCGGAGGTGGGTGGTATTTCTATTTTCGGAGCGATTGCACTCATCGCCCGACATGTGGCTCCGACACTGTTCGAAAACTACCCGCTCATCGTGCATTATCGTTCGGCACAAGACACGAAGCGATATGCATATCAGTCATCCGATCTGCGATCACCCATCTAATGGTGATCGCTCCATGAAGTTGCGCGGAAGTTGACCCAAGGCATCTGTACCCCTGGCCCACTGTCCATCGCCCTCCGACGTGTTTTCCACCGTCGATCTCCGCTGGAAATCGGATGGCCCAGATTAAATGCACGCCTGCCCATTAACCCCGTACCGCCACGTCATTTTTCCACGTGTGTTCGTCGTTTCTTGTCCGTCCCCTATATAATTTCATTCCAAGGTCAAAGTTTTAATGTTTTTCAGTGAAATTGCTATTTCGACGCCGCCCAGTGCATTTCTCACTGTTACACGTTTTTCCTCCATAAAATCCTCTGCATGCATCGTCATCCACCGTATCACGTCGTCGTTTCCGCAGTCATCCACACCACCCTCTCCATGCATGGTTTTCTTAATTTTTTTTCGTGTTTTGCAGGGTTACAGGTAAGCAGAAAACCACCATGATTCATATACGTTGTTGTAAAGGCACAGTGCACAGAAGGAGCTGAATTTAGAGCCTGATTTTACAGAAAATGTCCAGAAAGGTGTCTGCATCGTAAATTTCATCAAAGGAAAAAGTTGAAATTCTGCAAACCCTCTCCAGCGCCATTAAAGCTCGGATTGCATAAACAAAGACAGTACGGGAGCAGCAGAGAGCTCGAGGCAAGAAATATAATATTTTTGAGTTTTTCAGGGGTTTTAGAAGGCAAAGGTACCAGTTCAAAGACATCATGGATTGCATGGAAGGTCTAGCGTGTAGAAAACAATGCTATCAAGGTTTCAAATCAGCAGAATGTTTCTTCCGAAGCAGGGACACGGTATCCATACTGATTTTATTCTATGTCATGTTCCTAAGAAGATTTCCACCCTGACAATAGTCCTGATGCTATCAGAGCATTTGATTCATAGTATGGCAGACGCTAGCACCATTTATTTACTTTTTGGTTTATTCACCAGAAGTACTACAGAGTACTGCAACCAAAGTACATCAGAGACATACCGGAGTAAATGGAAGCCTGGAGAAGACCACTCTTTCACCCAAAGAGTGCCATGGATAAATGCACAGAATTTAAATAGAATGGGCCTCGGCCCTCTTCCTTTTCTGAGTTTTAATGCTACATTTAGTTTTCACCTACTTTCTCTGCTCCACCTGAGCTATAAATTCATGAAGAAACTCATTGTAAAGGTTGTTGATCAGTTATCAGAGAATTGCAAGCAGTTTCTTTTGAGACATAGTCTTTGTGTAAAGTTGTAAGATAGGCTGAGGAAAATGTTTTCAGACTGAGTATCCAGCTATTGGCAATGTTGTACTTGACTGGTGTTTCTTTTTAATATGACAAGCACATTTCTTTGGATCCTGATCTAAAGCAGCGGTGATGTTTTTCTATCTCTGTATTTGTGTTTAATTTACATTCCACTTCATTTCATTTCTACTGGCTTGCATCAGAAATCTGGCATAGGATTTACCCTTGTTAGGTACCCTATGTTTCTACTCTCCTTGCCTTTGATGTTTTCTACTATATGTGTGATCTAAGAATTGATTTCAATTAATTTAACCAGTGTAGTGGATGTTATTTCCTGCTCTCTGATGTATGAATTAAATGAATCTGTTCTTAGATGTTCTTGTTAGGATTAGAGTTAGCCCTGTCCACTAGGATCGTTGTGTGACCAGCTGGTCTTTAACTGTGTTTCCTGAATATTTTTTTTCTCCTCCTCCCCTATCATTCCATATCACACTATCATCTTTAAGATCCAATGTTTTTGATGACTAGCCCAACTGAAAGTCTGCATATTGATTAGCAATCAAATCCTTTCCTGACTCCATTGCCCAATGGTTTTGAATGCTCCTTGGAATACTTCACCTCTGTCCAAATCCTCTTTGCTCATCCTTGTCTCACATTGAACCCTTCTTTCCTGATAACCAGCAACCAAACAAACAATCAAACAAACCTTGTGCCTATAACTAGCCTAATATCCTAACCTTTGAGCTTCAAAGACATAAAACCTTTGCTTACATAGAGAGATCCCTCTCTGGACCCAGGAGGGCTAGATCCTGAGGTCTGAAATTGGTTTGATGTTGTCTCATCTTTTGGTATTTCCAACCTTGCCAAAACATGGGAACCCCAACATAATGGCGACTCCACTGGGGAAGACCAAAAATCTTTGATTTGGTAAATCACTGTGGTGGACAGTAAAATTTTGAATCATCCACCTGGTGACTCCACAGTTCCTAAATGATTAAAAGACTCCACTGGGAGACCAGCCTTCATAAAAACATCAGCCAGGTTTTGATTTTGTCTCATCTTTTGGTATTTCCAACCTTGCCAAAACATGGGAACCCCAACATAATGGCGACTCCACTGGGGAACACCAAAAAGCTTTGATTTGGTAAATCACTGTGGTGGACGGTAAAATTTTGAATCATCCACCTGGAGACTCCACAGTTCCTAAATGATTAAAAGACTCCACTGGGAGATCAACCTTCACTTCACTAATGGAAGACTCTGAACAATTTGCAAAAATGCATCCAAGTCTCATAGCAGAGTTTTAGTATGGAGTAGCAAGTGTACTGGCAGAAACTGAATGGGAGGACCTTCCAAAGATGGTCCTTCTCAGCTCAAAAATCGATACTCAACCTGTGCTTAAGAAAATGTTTCTAGATTTGGTGGTTGAGAGGTATGAAGCTGAGATTGAACTTTTGAGATCACAAGAAAAATCATATCAGTTCAGAGACCCCAGAGAATTTTTGGAAAGTCTCCCACCCCCTAAAAATGGAGAAATTCCACTGCTTTTCGATGTGCAAGAAGAAGGTGATCAGGCTTTCAAGAGCCACTTTGAGGATGCAGTGGAACAAGCAATAATCGAAGCTGCCCAAGATGAAGACAGCCTACCAGTCATGGCAGGCCTAAAAGAAGAACGGGTACATCATGTGTTCATTGATCCTGTGGCAGAATATATGGAGGCCCTAATTTGCTCAAATACTCCAGCATTGATCCTTAGCACGGGCCAAATTCATCAGGAGTGGTCACTACTGATGGTGACCTCAGTTTTGAAGAACCACATGCAGAGCACCTTGTGGTTATATATGATAGGCATTCAGTGCTCCTATCCCTTTTTGCTACTGCTTGACTGGTTGTATTGGCATTATTGTATCACCTAGAACACCAAAGATTTCCAAGTAGAGTAGGGTAGGTAGGAAAGATCAATAAAGCTCAGCCTGTGAGCATGTAGTTAGTGGTTTTAAATTTCTGCAAAGTCCAGCAAGCCAGACTGTCTAATCCTGGCTTGACTATTTTCAATTTCTGTCTTAGAATGTAGAGAAGAAATCTGCTAGACAGTTTAATCCTAGCAGATAGTAGTGTAGGTAGAGAAACTATGAGGCCAAGAGTCTAATTTGGTCTCATGGAGTAATAAGGGTAGAATTAGAATAGGTTTATTTTCCTTCTTGTAAAAATTGATGATGTAAAGGGTCTGCAAGTCCAAATGCACCCAGAAGAAAAAATGTTAGGATTAGTATGGGTAGGTAGTTGTTTGGGAGAATTTTACTGCTGATATGATGTCTTCAAGATTTGTGGTAGCTGATCTAAAGAAATAAAGGGATGTGCCAAGCTGCAGGCATCTGGCCTACACCAAAGATCATTCTTTGGATTCTTGACTCCTTCAAGAAGAAGCCATCCCCATGTGGAGCCACTATTAGCCCCCCATAACTTTTTTTGACAAGCAAACAGGGGGCTAAAAAATTTTTGAGCCTTCAAGGAATGCATTTCCCCTGAAAACACATCATCCTTGAAGCCTCCTTATGCCTTTTTTCCTTTGATAAAATCCCCTATGCTCATTCTCGTTATAAAGCCTCGTTGATGGCAAAAGATATGCTCCAGAAGGCCTACATTTATCCCTTGTATCCCTACAAAATATCCCTTTTCAACCCTTTTTTCCCTTTATTAAACTCCCCCTTTTCACCCCCAAGATCCCTCCCCTAATCCTTCTAAACCTTCCCAAAATCCCCCCTAAACCATACACACACCCCTAGCATAGTTTTATTTCCCCTTATTTCCCCTATCGTTACCCTTTGTTGGCCTGAAAATGCACTAAAAATGGGCCAAAAACCATATTTTCCATAGGTATGGGTCTTAGCCCCTTTCGGCCAGCCCCTTAACCTTTTCCACCACGCGACTGCGGTGCTAGAACCACCCGCTAGCCCGAAAAGCGCTTATCTCAAATATGTATCGGGCGCAGTATTAGCTGTCGATCTATACACATCTGACGGTCATCGCGTTCCCCGCAACGTCCACTGTTCACCCCGTCCTCCTCTCTTATTGCAGATCCGCTGTCCGTTTAGCCACTGATCCGACAGCCCAAAATGCATCTGCCCCGGTGGTCCCCGCAACCGCGCCAACATTATTCAAAACCATCCGGTTTCTATTGCACCACCTTCCGGAGGTGGGCAGTATTTCTATTTTCGGAGCGATTCCACTCATCACCTGACATGTGGCTCTGACACTGTTCGAAAACTGCCCGCTCATCGCGTGTTATCATTCGGCACAAGACACAGAGCGATATGCATATCAGCCGTCCGATCTGTGATCGCCCATCTAACGGTGAACGCTCCATGAAGTTGCGCGGAAGTTGACCCAAGGCATCCGTACCCCTAGCCCACTATCCATCGCCCTCCGACGTGTTTTCCACCGTCGATCTCCACCGAAAATCGAACGGCCCAGATTAAATGCACGCCCGCCCATTAACCCCATACCGCCATGTCATTTTTCCACGTGTGTTCGTCGTTTCTTGTCCGTCCCCTATATAATTTCATTCCAAGGTCAAATTTTTAATGTTTTTCAGTGAAATTGCTATTTCGACGCCACCCAGTGCATTTCTCACTGTTACACGTTTTTCCTCCATAAAATCCTCTGCATGCATCGTTGTCCACCGTATCATGACGTCGTTTCCGCAGTCATCCACACCACCCTCTCCATGCAAGGTTTTCTTAATTTTTTTTCATGTTTTGCAGGGTTACAGGCAGGCAGAAAACCGCCATGATTCATATACGTTGTTGTAAAGGCACAGTGCACAGAAGGAGTTGAATTTAGAGCCTGATTTTACAGAAAAATGTCCGGAAAGGTGTCTGCATCGTAAATTTCATAAAAGGACAGAGTTCAAATTCTGCAAACCCTCTCCAGTGCCATTAAATCTCAGATTGCATAAACAAAGACAGTACGGGAGCAGCAAAGAGCTTGAGGCAAGAAATAGAAGATTTTTGAGTTTTTCAAGAATTTTAGAAGGCAAAGGTACCAATTCAAAGACATCATGGATTGCATGGAAGGTCCAGCACATAGAAAACAATGCTATCAGGGTTTCAAATCAGTAGAATGTTTCTTCTAAAACAGGGACACAGTATCCATACTGCTTTTATTCTATGTCGTGTTCCTGAGAATATTTCCACCCTGACAACAGTCATGATGCTATCAGAGCATTTGATTCACAGTATGGCAGACCCTAGCACCATTTATTTACTTTTTGGTTTATTCACCAGAATTACTACAGAGTACTGCAGCCAAAGTACATCAGAGACATACCGGAGTAAATGGAAGCCTGGAGAAGACCAATCTTTCACCCAAAGAGTGCCATGGATAAATGCACAGAATTTGAATAGAATGGGCCTCGGCCCTCTTCCTTTTCTGAGTTTTAATGCTGCATTTAGTTTTCACCTACTTTCTCTGCTCCACCTGAGCTATAAATTCATGAAGAAACTCATTGTAAAGGTTGTTGATCAGTTATCAAAGAATTGCAAGCAGTTTCTTTTGAGACGTAGTCTCTGTGTAAAGTTGTAAGATAGGCTGAGGAAAATGTTTTCAGACTGAGTATCCAGCTATTGGAAATGTTGTACTTGACTGGTGTTGCTTTTTAATATGACAAGCACATTTCTTTGGATCCTGATCTAAAGCAGCGGTGATGTTTTTCTATCTCTGTATTTGTGTTTAATTTACATTCCACTTCATTTCATTTCTACTGGCTTGCATCAGAAATCTGGCATAGGATTTACCCTTGTTAGGTACCCTATGTTTCTGCTCTCCTTGACTTTGATGTTTTCTACTATATGTGTGATCTAAGAATTGATTTCAGTTAATTTAACCAGTGTAGTGGATGTTATTGCCTACTCTCTGATGTATGAATTAAATGAATCTGTTCTTAGATGTTCTTGTTAGGATTTAGCTGGAAGATTTGGGAACACTGGGGATTAGAGTTAGCCGTGTCCACTAGGATCCTTGTGCGACCAGCTGGTATTTAACTGTTTTTCCTGAATCTTTTTTTTCTCCTCCTCCCCTATCATTCCATATCACATTATCATCTTTAAGATCCAATGTTTTAGATGACTAGCCCAACTGAAAGCCTGCATATTGATTAAGAAGAAAATCCTTTCCTGACTCCATTGCCCAATGGTTTTGAATGCTCCTTGGAATACTTCACCTTTGCCCAAGTCCTCTTTGCTCATCCTTGTCTTACATTGAACCCTTCTTTCCTGATAACCAACAACCAAACAAACAATCAAACAAACCTTGTGCCTATAACTAGCCTAATATCCTAACCTTTGAGCTTCAAAGACATAAAACCTTTGCTTACATAGAGAGATCCCTCTCTAGACCCAGGAGGGCTAGATCCTGAGGTCTGAAAGTGGTTTGATGTTGTCTCATCTTTTGGTATTTCCAACCTTTCAAAAACATGGGAACCCCAACAAAGGGAAAAGGGAGTGTGCCCCTTATAAGCCTGTAATAGTGTACATCTTGGAAGGAAAACATAAGAAAAATGACATCACACAAACTAACAAGCGGAATAGTCCACAGGTTAAGGTGACGAATTAATACATCAATACGCATCCAACAAGATACATACAAATGAAAATGAAATAGTTCATAAGAATATGAGTAAGTTAAATAGCATACATCACAAATACAACAAGAGTATTCCTACTATATTCACATTATATGCATGAAATCATGTCGAATCTAAGTTTTATTATAAGTGAAAGTTCCAATCATACATACAACACTGACGAACCACTTGCCCCAATAATGGGACGTGAAGTCAACAAAACCTGCTCCTCCACAGAAGTATACTCCCTCTATGCTACGAAGAAGCAAAGGCTCTCACACAACTCCCAAGCCCTTCCTAAGCCTAAGCCTAGCCAAAATATTGGCTCTCAAAAGCCCCTTACATGATTTATAAGGATATATTTATAACAAAGGGGGGGGTGACTCTTGGAATTCCCCCTTTTTAACTCTTGGACTCCCCTCATGATTCTTCAACATCTATACAAGATGGCTCATTACATTACATATGAATCTTCACATTCCAATATGGACACTTGGAGTTTTACATTTACAATATTACAAATAATATTGCATTTTCCATTCGTACCCATATGAGACAAAATAGGTTAGAGACAACTTGAAAACCTAACAATACAAAACACTATGATGTTGTAGTTTGGGTGAACTCTAGCAAGGAAATTTCTAATTGATGCTTCTTAGTGTCATATTGATGCCAGGATTGGTAATGTGCAATGACATCCCCAAACTACGAGAAGGTGTCAGGTTGGAAGCATACTCTAGCCTCCATAGCATTCGGGTATAATGACTTGGAGCAAGTCTTAACCTCTTTCTCGACTAGAAGCAACATTTTTATGATTTGAACATGACTACCAATGTAGTTTTGCATGTTCTGTCTATTCAGCTCCAAATCCTCCTTGGTGGCTATTTGTTTCAGTTTCTCCAAATACTCTCCGATCTCTTATCTAACTTTATGTTTGCACTTAGCTTCGATGAGTGAGCCAATTGATGGGATCTTGTGGGTTCTCACCATGAAATCCAAACTATTGTACAACTGTGCATATGAGTCCTGAATTTTTCCAATGAATGAGGAAAGTTTCTTATTGTTCTGGATCAACATTTGGACTCTTAATTTCTCCAGCTCTGCCTACGACTTCATTTTCTTTACCAAACTGAGCGGTGCTCCTTTGTATCGCATTGTCCATTCTTGCATGGAGGTGATGGCAACTTTCACATTCTTAAGAGTCTTAAAAAATTCCCTTCTTTATTGATGCAAGCCATGCAAGCGAAAAACTTCCTTATTCATGGTCATAAGCTCCTCATAAAGGTCTCACATGGTCTCTACAAGTGTGGATACTTGAGCAAGTATCACTGCTCTCATTTCCCCCAAGTAGACATGTGCAAAAGCTGCATTTTGCACTACTACACGAAGTTTTTATAACTCTTGTTGGTTAGCCTCTATATTCCATACAATTTTCTCATTCTTTTCCTTCAAATACTGAGTGTTTGATCTGCTTACACCCAGGAAGGCTAAGTTAGCTTCAGAAATAGCATTTGGATTCTTGCTAGTGTCTGCCACTATCACTCTTTCTCTCATAAATGTAGGCGATGCATGATCATCCGGAAATTTCTTTCTCTGCACTTGTACAATCCTCTTCTAGAGTTTTTCATATGACAGATTGTACACATCCATTACCGAATCATCATCAAGAGGAACAGTGCCCCCTTCCTCGCTTGGGTTTGGCTCTGCGGCTGGAGGTGGTGGAGCCTGAATAATGACCTGTGGTGCGCTAGGCATGAGATCAACATCTTCATCTTGCGGTTCTAGTCCCAAATCCATGTCTGCCACTTCAATCAAGCCTTCAATTTGCTGAGCAAGCTCCCGATCCTGCATTTGTTCGCTCTCTCCCTTTGCTGCTAGCTAGTTTTTACTTGCACTTCGGCTTGAATCAACGTTGTTTCTTCTCCTCTTGTTCATTGCCTTCCTTCTTCTTCCTGTTTCTTCTTCTCCTCATGTTCTCTACTCCTTTTCTCATTTTCTCTATAAGCTCTGCTTCCTCCAAGCTCTTGTTTTCTCTCTTCCTATGCTCTTCTCTTTGTAACCTATGCTTCCTCTTTGGTTATATTACCAAATATTATTGTGTAATAATTGGATCTACTTTCATCTCCCATCTTTGTTCCTCCTTTACACTATCAGTAGCCTTCCTCTTTCCCTTATCCTATGTTGGGTTGTTTCCTTTAATTGTTGTTTATTTTAGAGTCATTGTGGTTTGTGGAGTATCCTATGAGGTCCCAACTATATTGATTGGCCCACGGGGTCTAAAGGAATTATAGAATTCTTCCATGGTTCCTTCTTTGGCCACTGAAATGCCCCGCTAACCCAGTTGTAGTAGATCCTTGCATAGTGTCTTTGAAAATTTCCCTTGGATAATATGGATTGAAGTCTTGTATATTGAACTCAAACTTTACTATGGCTTTTTCTTCAGTATCTGAAACTTTGATATTCTTAATCTCGTATAATCCAATCTACAAAGGAAATGTGGGCCATGTTGCTTTTGTCAGTTCCTGTGCAGTATCGTTGAAAACCCTGTGGTGAGATGATATGACACTTCTTGTGTGACAAGCTTTTTGGTGGCATACCATGGTAAAATATGTGGCAACTTCTGTCCACCGAATACTCGAATAAGTGTACCATCCGGTAAGTCAAACCAATCTGCAGTCTGTAATATTGCCTACATTGCTCCTCGTGACATGCAAGGTGTGTCCTCCTGAAAGATAAGCTTGTATAGTGGGATGATGAAGTGATTAGTTAGTTGTTCCATAAATCCTCGATGACTACAATCTGAAAGAATCTTACTATAGATATGCACGATATTTTCTCATGGGGTCCATGTATAGTTCATGCCAGGAAATTGATTTTGTGCACAGATTACATCCAGTAAGTATGCAAACATATAAAACCACGCTTGCTCACCCTTGGGAGGATCTTGGGCTTATGCTACATGGGCTCTCAACTGATGAGACAACAGATCTAACCAATTGACATACTTCCCCTCATTCACCACCTCGTCATATAAGATAGCCCACCCCTCAAGAAAGGTCTCCATGCTCGGCTGACCATATATTCTGCAAGCTAGGATTACCAAGAGCTCGTAGGAATTCCTGAGCGACTTTGTCTTATAAGTGTGGTTGGGTGTCTATCGAAACTTGGATGGATCTTTCACCCAGCCTTTGATAATATCTCTTGTGTTCATGTAGTTTTGGGTGGCATAAAGTATGATTCCATGAGCTTTATTGGCTCAAGAAGATGGTACATGCGTTGATAAACCGCTACCAAAAAGGTATCAAGCTTATGTCCGTTGGTATTTGTTAATGTCATAGTTTTCTCATGAGTGTGTGAAACAATCCAGCTGATAACATCTGCCTACAGGAAGGTTAGATACAACATGCAGTTCTGTATAGTCCTAACTATTGGATGCTAAGATAAACATGTTGGTCTTCCAAATATTCCTCAAAGTCTTTTGCAAAAGAATCTTTAACATATGGTCATGTCAGTGTTGATTCCTTTTCTATAAATATTTGAGTGTCTGCATATACTAGCAAGTTGACTTGAACTTGCTCAACTACTTGCCCAATACTACTTTCACTGGTTTCTTTTTAAGCAACTCTCTTTGGTGCCATGGTAAGAGTGACTGGTGGAGAGGTGCTCAAAAATTCTTGTAAATGTGGGACACGCATGGAAAGAAAACATTAGTAAACCTATTTTCAAGGCATGCTCAAGTATAAAATGGGGCATCTAATGGAAGGGATTGCGCAATTTTCAATGACAGGAGGGGCTGGCTACTTATGGGAATTGTGCATTGTACAGTCCAAGCACCTAGGGTTAAAGCTTGTGGATTGATATTGTGCAATGTGTAGTTCATCCTTAGCAGTGATCTGGGAGAGACTACACATTGTGTAGTTTGAGTGGCTAGGGAAGCAGGATGAGCCCTGGAACTGTGCAATGTGCAGATGGGCTAGCCTGTACTACATATTATGCAGTTCCAGAGGCCAATATATCGGCTTGATCCTTAGGATTGCACATTGATCAATTGGGCAAAGTGAAAAATGACCAAGGGAATGGCAGATCTGCCCAAGGGATGTGCAAAAATTATTAGCTATGATATATAGTGTGGGATTGAGAGCATATTTAATTAATTGTGGATGAATCAAGATAGATCAAGTGCAAAAACTGAGTAAATGGGAAGAAAACCAAATCAATGAGGAGAGTCGCTGCAATGGCGACCATCGGTGCTAAAAAAAAGAAACATATGTGCCACTTGTGAAAGGAAAAAAATAACTTGAAACAATAATTCTACAAGATGGAACAATTTTAAATGCTAGCATGCAAGCTAATAAATAAGAAAAACAACACTCACATAAGCCAGATGGAAAAAAGCGACAAAAAAAGTGACAAAAGGTGATAAAAGTGAAACTCTTCTGGAAAAGAGACGATGACCGCAGTGAAGGTTCCTTGATCTCCTTGGGAATGCTATAGCTCCATGATCTAGTGTGCCAATGAGCTCCGGGGGTGTAAATTAAATAGATTTGAGCTAATTAGTGTTTATGACGTGCATGCCTAAAATAAAGGAAAGAGCAATATTTGGAAAAATTTCTAAAAATAGCAAGTGTGCCTCCTTTGGGAAGATCTCTATTTTTAAGGGATGCTTTTTTATTTTTTTAACGTCTATGCTTTTTTATTTTTTGGGAATATTCCATGCACACTGCCGCAAAATATTTCTCAATTCTAGGGAACTAGGAAGCTTTCCGGGTGATTGCACTATGTAGTTTCTGAGCTTAGTGATGGTTGCATAGTTTCTGGGCTCATTGTTGGGTTGACATCCATAACTGTGTAGTTTCTAGGCTCAAGGAACAAATTCCAGTTAATACTACGCAATTTCAGTCGTCAAGGTCTTGCCCTCATAGATTGTACAGTTTCTGGAGGTAAGCCCAAAACTTCTACAAGACCAAGTTCAAAGGTTAGCTTGTGACTTATAAAGATCATTTAAGTGAAAATTTGAGTGAATGGAAGCACATGTTAAAACATAAGTTTCAATTAAATCACAAATACTTGATATCAGTGCAACATAAGCTCATGTGAATAGAAGGTTAGGCTTTAAAATCTAACCAAAAGAAAAATTTTGGAGGGTGGTTGTAATCGCTACAACATGGTAACAAGATGCTTGGGATGATATCTAGTTGGCCTATGTGTTGATGTATAGATCAAAAAGTAGAGAGAGTGGCATTGGTCATGGAGCTCTAACCTTGGATACACACCTAGATCCCTAGGTTGATGTTAGAGCTTAAAATCCTGATGGCACCTAGAGTGGCTAAAGCTTGAGTACACCTTAGTCCCACCTGATCAGAGTACCCTGGTCAGGTATCTAATATGTATCAATGCATGTGTTGTGAACTCCTCATATATTATATCATTTTGAGAACTTCCATGTACCTCTATATATATGTAATTATGAATACCTACCTAGTGAAGAGGGAGTGCTAAAAAATGTAACTCTTTTCGGTCTTCATAATTGTATTTGAGTCATGATGTATTGTATTTTTCAAAAGAAAGATTTTTTTTTTTTTTTTAATAAAAAATGACTTATTAAATCATGGGTTTCATGCTTGCATCAATGGTTAATAGGTCAAATCCTCCACTGCAATTTTCGAGGGTTTATGTTAAGATTCATTTTCCTTGTCATTATGTAAAATACCCTTCATGGGCTTCATCTATCAAAGAAGAAATTTATTTTTATGTAAAATAGGTCATTTAGGCCTCCTCCACCATCTCGACCTCAACTTGGGCAAGTCAGCCAAATTAGGAAGGAAAAATCCACTATAAAAGGGCAGTAACTCGACTCATTTGGAGCACATCAACCACAAGTTCAATGTGCAATAGCTGGAGACCAAAAAAGGGTGTGAAGTTCAAGGAAGAGGAAGAAAACCCTAGAGAAGGAGAAGGAAGGATTTTTCAAGCAAAAGGAAGTCAAATTTTCTCTCTCTACTCTCACACATGTGAAATTATGAAGTTGTTTGGGAGGTAAAAATTCTGGTTTATTGCTAAGCTATACCTATTGCACAAGAAGAGACTGCTCAAGTTTTTTGAATCATATTTTTTACAGGTCAATTTTTGAATCATCACAAAACACATATCAGTATCCATTAGGGTCTATCATACTCTAATTAGTTGCTACATTCCCTAAACAAGTCATTCCATTGATGTTTTTCATTCATGAAAGTTTCACTGCTTAGATGCCAGTTGAAGTGCCCCATTGAACCATCAACGCACCCTATACTACTATAAATTCATTGGCATCTACTCCAATGCAAGTCTGTGTTGTAGAGGATCTAGGCCCACTTTATGGTGCATTGTTCAACTGGGAGCAAATTGTTCATTGGATTTTGAGAATCTTCCCAACTTCTAGTATCTTCTAGAAGTTGTTCAAGCTTTCACCTCATCTGATAGCTTCGAATATGGACACCATGGAGCCATTAAACCTCTTATCCTCCTATTCCCATGAACAAGGAAACCTCTTCATCCATTTTTGTAAAAGTTGTTCAATGATTCATTTATTTCAAACTACCTTCATCTACTTATAAATAGATCATTGATCATAGTGCACAAGAGAGCAAGAATTTGCATTAAGTAGAGTTATTCTGGTGAGATCACAACTCTTGGAGGTGTCATCTGCATGTAATGTTATGTTGTTGGTGTGATGAGGATGGGACTAAATTTGGTGTTAGTATGAATCCTTTGTCGAAGTGTACGAAAAAGGACCACTTTAGCTACGCATAACTAATAGCCCTAATAACAAAAGTGGCTGCCAATATCTTCAGATCTGCGATTAGTTAGACAAGAAAATAGCTGCAAAATACCAGATCTATGTATGGAAAGACATTAAGAAGTAAAAACAAGGGTTTGCTCCATATACCAATAGAAAAGACAAGAACAATTTTTGAAAGAATTTTTGTATTAATGGGGCACCTGTGAGGGAAACCAGAAGGAGTATCCAATTCCCCTCAGTGGGATGGGTTCTTGGAAGTCCTCAGCACTTCAGATCTAAGATTTCTCTCTCTAGTTGATGTAGAAAACCCAATGCAAAGAGTAGAGCTCAATGGGAGCAAATGGAAGAAAATGGTGACCAAGTGTATAGATCCAGAGTGATCTAATAGGCAACAAAAGGTGAAGAATGGTAGGAAAAACCCTCCTATTTATAACAAAATATTGGGTCATTCTAGATCTTGGTGCATGGGTTAACCAGATCTAGATCCACTTTTTATGGAATATTTTATTATATTTGTTGGAGGAAAAAGGTATTTGACTTGGGTCAAATCCCTTAATTTGTTAAAAATAAATAAATAAATGATTTATTTATCTTTTTAAGGAAGTGGTTAGAAGATAATCAAATAAACAATGATTTATTTAATTATTTAAGGAGGTGGTTGAAAGATAATTAAATAAATAGTGATTTATTTAATTATTTGTGGGTGATTTGGTCATATTTAACAAGGAATATCATATAAATAAGGTTTAAATGATTATTCCTAGAAATAATAAGATAAATAAAGGTTTATCTAATTAATTTCTTTGATTTTGGGTTAAACATGACTGGGAATAATAATTAAATTATGGTTTAATTAATTATTCCATGAGGAAAAACAAACAAATATGGGTTTGTTTAATATTTCCTTTTGGGGTTTTCTGTTTTAACATAGTGAAAGCAGTTTTACTTAGGGTAAAAATGGTCTTACATGGTGTACTTGGGTCCATCTAATGATAATAAGTTATATGACCAAAAAATGGTGTAACAGATTGCCCCCCAGCGTGCGAGTGTCAGGAGCAAATCGTATGACCGAAGTACATTGTAAGAACACAATCACTAGACAACAAAAGGGGTGTCAGAGAGAGAAATGTGAGGTAGATAGTGTGCTGAAGGACTAGACCCTGAGGAGACGAGACTCGCAGGTGCAACAAGTCTCTTTTTATGAGAGGGTACCTGTGCTAAAGGCGGCGGGGGAGGCATACCTATGCCCGCCGAGACAAAGTACAAAATAATAGTGTGTTCAGTAAACAAGGGACCGAACCATAAAATACAGCTGGCATAATCATGAGCCAAATAAAAAATACAATGAGGAATCCCACATACATGCTGTGCCTGGGATAACAGCCAGGACTTGTACAATAATGTTTGGGTACATGAGATACAAATACAACCCAAATTCCCCCTGCAAATGGGGAAGGGCTCACAAAATCTGACTGATACATGCAAATCGAAGAGGCGCTGCAAGTGGCTATGGCCAACATCATCAAATATCTGGAGCTGCATCGAAGGCTGCAAAGAAGAGGTCATCCGGGCATGTGGGGGGCTACCTGCAGGGCCACCCCCTCAGGAGGGTTGAAACATCTCACACATATCCGGGAATCATCAAGAGCTGCTGCTGGATCACTGGACCATCAAGTATATGAATCTCGATCATGCTGAAAAGAGCTGGAGAAACAATCAAGCCAAAGGGAAAGGAGGTATCCCTTTGCCTGATCCAAGGCACCGAACAAGAGTGGAAGTTGGAACCAAGGTACACCGCCCTCTAGACCTGGCTTCTGGAATGAAAGAGCTGATGTCAACAGAAGGAGGTCCGCCATAGTTGAGGTAATGAGAGACCCTCAACTAAGGCACGAGAGAAAAGAGTAGAGAGACGGACAAACTGACACTAATGATGATAGTGAAGTGGAAAGGACTGAGTAGCTAATGGACGACTTCCCTTGCTATAGCATAAAGGGCATGAATGACATGGAAGCGACTGACACAACATCATCAGGGATGGGGGACAGTGGAACTGAAGGTCATAATGTGCGACACAAGAGAGAGACCAAGCAATGACGGATGGAGGGCTATAGTGGGGTACAAAGGGACTCGGTATAGACTCCATGGAGGGAATGATGACTCAACTTGGATGCTCTAAACAAGGGTGACTCGATGGTGCTGCCACACAGTAAAGGCCCCAATGGGGGACCGTGGAAACATGAGTACAAGGTGGGAACTCATGAAGAAAATCGACACGAACATGGACGAATATGGAGGTGAAGTGATGCCCCACATACAGGTGTTGTAAGTGAGGAAATTCGATTTAACGTGTAGGTGAAGTGGCCCTTCTTGGACAAAATGGGTCTGGGTGAAGTAGCAAATGAAAAAACAGATGCTGGCTATCTAAAAGAAAATAAAACATGCATTTCAGAAGGGAAATGCTAAGGGTAATATTTCTTAAGATAGAGTGCATTTATTCTGCGAGGATGGAAGAGGTGGCCTTGAAATCCTCTAAGGAGTATGCCCCTACAGGAGTCTTTACTAATGATCTAAGGACCTAGCCATAATGATCAAACTGACCATGACTGGGACATCATGGGCCTGGTCATATACTAGAACAAGGTCGCCTTCGTGAAAAGTGTGAGGCTGGACTTTTCGGTCATACTAAGCTTTGGTGTGCTTTTTGGCCGCTTCCATGGTTTGCAAGGCAACACGGCGGTCTTCGGAAGCGCGCTCGAGCATGATAAGTCATTGTTCTAGAGGTTGGGTGTCAGGGAGAAGTTCAACGGCCAGATGTAGAGAAGGAATTGCACACTCGATCGGTAAGGCTCTCTCCAAAAGTGGTGGAAGGTAAACCGAGAAGGTTTTTTTTAACGGAAGTTTGATAATTTACAAGGCAGGGAAGAGCATGAGATGCCAGTTGGTTTTGTGCTTATTCACCGTGCGTTGAAGCATAGTTTTGAGGATTTTGTTGACTGCTTCAACTTGGCCATTACCTTGGGGGTAATAGGAGGAGGAATATTGGTGCTCAAAACCTACCAGTGAGGATAGCTCACGCCATATCTCATCTTCAAAATGTTTGCCGTGGTTGGAGACCAGTTGTTTGGGAACCCCGAATCGAGCGATAACATGGTTAAAGAAAAAGAGGGCCGCGGTAGCCGCCGTGTTGTTGAACGTTGGCATGGCCTCGGTCCATTTGGTGAAATAGTCGACCGCCACGATGATATACTTATGGTTACCAGCGGATGGCGGGTGACACTCCATAAAGTCGATGGCCCATTTACAGAAGGGGCCGGTGGAGACGACTGGATGGAGGGGAGCTGGTGGAGCTCGCACCTTAGGGGCGAAATGCTGGCAATTGGGACAGTGTTTGACTGCCTCAATGCAATCACTGAAGAGAGAAGGCCAAAAATACCCAGCGCGCATGACTTTATAGGCAGTAGCGAGACCGGAGAGGTGGCCACCGCAAGCGCCACTATGGCAGGCATTAAGGACCTGTTCAACTTCAGCGTGTGTGAGGCAACGACGAAGGACGGTGTCAACCCCACGACGATATAGGTCGTCACTGATAAGGAGGTATCGGGGGGCTTGGTGTCGGATGCGTCGGCGAGCCTCACGATCAAGGTGGAGGGCGAACTTTGGGTTCGCAAGTAAGTGAGAATGTCGCCATACCATGGGTCGTCGGCAGTAATGGAAAATAAGTGTTCATCAGGGAAGTCATCATTAACTGGGGTATCTGGCGCTCCGGTAGGTAATTCAGAAATGAGCTCGGCGAGGGCTAAGCCTTTCTTACTTTTTGGTGTGACGAATTCGAGGTCGAATTCTTGGAGAATAACGACCCAACGGGCATATTTCCCAATGAGGATACGACGACTCAATAGGAAAGCCAAGGGGTTGGAATTAGTCACAACCTTGGTGGAGCGCATGAGGATATAATGACGAAGCTTTTGGACTGAGAACACGACAGCCAGTGCCAATTTTTCTTTGATGGAGTAGGAAACGGGGGGTCCCACAAGGTTCTTACTGACATAATAGATCACATGCTCGATACCATTGTCATCTTCTTGGATAAGGACTCCAGCGACCGAATAGGTGGAAGCGGAGATATACGGGGGATAAGACTCACGAATCAGAAGTCGGGAGGTGGATCAAGAGGCAGATGGAAGAACCGCGAGCGGGCATCGAAAGGAGCTCGTGACATAGGAATCCCAGCGGAATGAAGATCGGAAGATCTGGGGAACCCATGTGCAGTGGTGGCGTAGTCAGGGATGAACCGTCGAAGAAAATTAGCTTCGCCTTGGAGACTTTGGAGCTGGCGGAGGGTACGTGGAATGGGAAGTTCAAGAATGGCTTGAACTTTCAAAGGGTCAAGAGTGATACCATCCTTAGACACGATGAAGCCTAAGAGATGGTCGGCAGGAACGCAAAAGACGCATTTCAACGGGTTAAGGCGGATATTATACTTGCGACATCGGAGGAAAGTGGTACGCAGATTGTGGAGGTGATGCGCCCGATGCTTAGAATGTGCAGTGAGGTCATCTAAATAAGCAAGGATAATGTGAGCTAATTCATGGAAACAATAAGACATGGCCCGTTGAAAAGTGGCACCGGCGTTTTTGAGGCCGAAAGGCATGACCCGGTAAGAAAAAGTTCCCCATGGACTAATGAACACGGTTTTGAGTTGATCGGTAGGACGGATAGCAATTTGGTTGTATCCGGAGAATCCATCCATAAAGGATAGAACCTCATGCCCCGCACACTCGTCAATGATTTGGTCAATGAACGGTGTGGGGAAGTTTTCTTTGGGACAAGCTTGGTTCAAGTCGTGAAAGTCCGTGCAGACACGGATGGTGCCTTGTTTCTTGAGAACGGGAACTGGGTTGGATACCCAAGTGGTGTATTCAATGGGGTAAATAAAACCAGCCTGCTGGAGCTTATCGATTTCGGCTTTGATAGCGTCATGTCTGGAAGGATGAATGGGTCTCAACTTTTGACGGACCGGTTTGGCGTCAGGCCATGTATCGATATGGTGTTCGAAAATGGCGGGATCAAGTCCGGGCATTTCAGAATAGGACCAGGCAAAAATATCGCGGGTGTAGCTTGGTGTATGACGATTTCTTAGGGGTGCACGCATTGAGCACCTAAGGTGATGATGTTTAGATTTTTGGTGGCCCGAAATGTCAATTTTGATGGTAGGAGAGATGTTGGCCATGTTTCCTTCTTCGAAAGTATCAGGGGCAAGGATGGGATTTTTGAACCAATCGACCGCATTGGGGATGAAGTCTTTGGTTTCCACAGCAAATTGGTTGTGGGACTGCTGTGGGAGGAAGTATGCGCAATGGTGCATATCATCCCAGGGAAAGTCCGGGTTGGTCATGGCTTCCATCATGTCTTCATCGGATTGGAAGATGGGAAGACTGGAGGAAGAGGGGTCACCCGAGGAAGCAGTAATGTGTGACGGGTCATCAGGAGGAGAAGGGCTCGGATGCGCGATGTCAACAGATCCAAGGTCGGCTGAGGAGCCGAGAGGGTCGGCAGGTTGAAGGGCAGGTGAACTATCTCGTAAGGATGATGACAGGTACAAAATGGTGGTTGATGGCTCCGTTGGCTCGATAGCGGGAGGAGGAATGTGAATGGGAGTAGGAAGGTCCTCTGGTCCTATCGAAGTGGCCTTGAATTGGTGGTACATGTCCAAGGAGGAACGATACTCATCATGACGGGGACAGAGGTGGGTGTAATGGCCGTGAAAATTGCACAAGGCACAAGGGTGGTTTGTGCGCAAGTTTTTGAGTTTCGGGATAGAGTCGGGGATAGTGACGTAGACTTCTGGGATGTCAGAGTCGGGGAACGTATCGTTGACTAGAAGCTTGAGGTGCGGCAATTCAGGACACATATGAGTGGCGTGACCGACGATATCACACAAAGCGCATTGGATGGCGGGCTTTGGTTGTCGCGGAGGGGTAAGAGTTGTCGGGGCGGCCGGGTCCTGATGGGTTGCCCCCTTACGAGCTTTGCCTTTCTTTCCAGGGGCTGGCACCATAGGGGTAGGGTCCTGTGGAGGTGCTGGGGGCTCAGAGGAAGTGAGGGGGACCGGTTGAACCGGTGTCAAAGCAAGGTAAGGTTTGGGGTGACCGAGAGGGGTAGCAGCCGGAGGGTCAATGTACCAGACGGGTAGGCCGAGGGTCAGGTTAGGGAGAGAAAGGGTGGCCATGACGGGGACAGAAAATACTCCGAAAGGGGGAGCCAGGAAGGGTATCTGCCTAGCAGGGAAATGACCAGGAGGGACGGCTCCGAGGTGGTTAAGGCCAGGGGGAACCGTTCCCGGGAGATCCGGGGTTCGGGGCCACCGGGCGCCGGGAGGGCCAGAAGGAGGAGGTCCGGCTGGCTGAGATGAATGGCTAGGAGTGGGTTGCGGAGGGCAAGGGGGAGGTTGCTGACTAGCCGAGGCAGGCTGCTTACGGGCAGCCTGGGACGATTGCATCATGCAAACATTCGATAAGCTGGGATCAGTGACAGGAGGAGGGGGAAGGTTAGGGAAAGTTCCAAGCAGGGAGGAATCTTTGTAAACGCTGGGGGAGACACTGGTCAAGGAATCGACATTTTTCTTGTTGGCTACAGAAGAGATAGTCATCTCAGGGGAGGTCTGAGATTTTGGCTCATGATATGTCAACTGGTCAATGGTGACTATCTTTCCATTATGGGGGAAAGACATCTTGCAAAAAACCGTGGATGGGACAGTAGACATAGCATAGGTGTAGCTTCGCCCCAGTACAATGTTGTAATCTAGCGGGGCGTAGATGACTTCGACGTCAACGCAAACAGTCTTACCGGCAAGGGTGATAGGACAGGTAGCTCGGGCCAGTAGGTGGGGGCGCGGCCATCCACGCTCGGGCAGGGCGTGGAAGGCCGGCTGAGGGGGATCCGGCGAGTTTCTTCCAAACCGAAGCGGACATCACGCATGTGGATGCCCCCTCATCAATGATACAGGACACGTTGGCGTTGGGATTTTGGCCTAGATTTGGAGAGGGGACGGAAGGAGGGGAGAGGTGGTGGAGTTAGATAGCATCGAAAACAATGTTGTTCATCGTCGGGATCTACGGCACCACGGCAGATAGTAGAGCCTTCTTTTGGGAAGGGCATGACTGGAGGAGCTCCAGTGTGGAAATGGCGGCAGGAGATTGTGCCAAATCATCTACTATGCTATATGAATGGGCAGCTCGACTGGGAGCAGCACTTCGACGTAGTGGGCCCTTAGGTATCTTGGTATGAACCTCAGCACCCCAGTTTGACGGATATGTAAGGGGCAGGTGACGAAAAATACGGAGAACACGAAGGCTCGGGAACGGTAGGCGGGGAGGCTGGAACGTGGCGGGGGCGGGACGCGGAAGGTGAAGATCGACGGACGGGTTAGGATCGGAGTGCATCATAAGGATCTGGTAATCAGAGGAACCATAAAGGGAAGGGTGGGTGGCTACCTGGCTGTCGGGCGGTTGGGTAGTCACAAATCCTTGCTGAGGGAAAGGATCAGTAAACACAGCTGGCTGGGTAGTGGCCACATTAGGAGGAGCATGAGGGGAGGCGTGCTGTCCGCGCAATCTGGCTTGAGACTCCCACATCTACCGCATCTGGGGTAATAGGGGACAATCATGGGTGTAATGACCATAAACACCGCAACACGAACAAGGCTTACTTGTGCGAAGCGGCCTGTCCGGCTTGGGCTGAGTGCCCTGTTGCTGGTTGGCAGTGTTGGGGTCCACACCAGGATTGGGTTCGCGGGTACCAGGGGCAGATTGGTTTGGATTGCCTCTCCGCCTTCTTTGAGAAGAAGGGGGATTAGTCACGCCCTGCTATGCAAATACTTTCCCTGGAGGGGGCTGTAGGTGTTGGTGCTGGGGTTGAGGAGGCAAGGGAGGAGGAAGCGCATATGCCGGAGGAGCTGGCGCACCAGGCTGCAGATAAGGGTAATGGGTAGGTTCGGCAACATTGAGGTAAGCAGGAGGTTGGGCAAAAGGAGGAGGCATGCCGTATCCTGGATACATGCTACCGGGAGGGGGAAGAGTGCTTGAGGAGCTGGCCCCTCCCTGAGGGAGACCATAGCCCATAGGAGGTTGAGCGTATGGATGGGAAAGGGCTCCAACGATACCGTCGGTGGAATGAGATGCCCCCGGGGCGTTAGTGCCACCAGGCCTGGGGAGGTCAGGAAGAACGGTATAAACATAACCAGATTGAGCGTAGATCAGGTCATATTTCAAGGCTATTTGGAGGGCGGCTTCTTTAGTTTGAGGAAAATGAGAGGCGACATCTTTGCCGATGGGAGCGGGAAGGGTACGAAGGAACCAGTCCATGTAAACCCGATCTTCGAAGGGAGGGGCTCGACATAAGCTCCGTCTTCTTCGCCATTCCTAAACATGGGCGGAAAGGCGTGTTGAAGAGGATTTCTTGAAGGAAGTCAAGAGCTCCGTGCCAGTATCGTATCGGAGAGGGAGCTGGAAGTACGACAAAAAGGCTTGGGCAAGAGTCTCAAAGGTGGTATGGGTAGAGGTGGCTTGTTCGACATACCATTTAGAAGCTTCGCCGGTGAGCGTGTGTTGGAACAAACGAAGACGGATGGAGTCATCGGTAATGGAATTGGAGGAACACCACATGTGGAAAGATCGGACATGATTGGTTGGATCTTCGCCATTAAGGCCCTCAAACTTAGGGATGTCGGAGGGGAGCTTGGTTGGCATAGCGGGCCAATTAGCATTGTGGTGAATGGGGTCATTGATCAACTGATGGAAATCGGGGAGGCTGAGGCCTGCAATGTACGGCAGCACAGGGGTGGCCGGGGTAGTTCCTGTGGCGGTTCCGCTAGTAGTAGGGCCGGCATTGGGGCCGGGAGAACCGCTAGAATTAGGCCCTGGACCAGACATAGTGAAGGTGATAGGGGGAGAACCAGGAGGAGAAGGAGGACCTGATGAATCAGGAGAGGAGTCGGAGTGCGGACTCGAAGGTGGACTGGCTCGACGACGGCGGTGCGGAGCAGGTCGATCAACCGGAAACTGAGGATGAAGGCCAAGAAGTCTTCGGGAAAGGCGCCTTGGGGGCGCAATGATGACAGGAAGAAGGAAACTGAAAGGGGCAGAAAGGGACAGAATCAATGATGGTCAAGGGCAGAAAAGGTGCAGTGACAATTGATTTTAGAGTCTTTTCCAGGCGGTGTTAACCAGGCGCTTCTTCGCTTAGGGTCAGTGTGTGGCGTGCGTTAATTTTAATTTTTAAACCCTTTCCTTTCTGAGAGTAAGAAAAAAGTGTGCTGCGTAGCTGAAAATAAACCTACAGAGAACAGGATATAATGCTGAAATAACATAAAAATAACAGCTACTTGTGCATCTATCTAACCCAAGAAGGTGGGTCTCTCAAAACTATGCTGAAAAGAAAGGGAAAAACTATGTAAAACACACGGAAAAGGGGGCCAATAGATCTAAGGTCAAAGGGGACAGGGATCTAGAGGACAAAGCTGCTGAAAAGAGGTGCAGATCACAGCCAAGAGACAGAGGCAAGGTGGCTGGAAAAAGGAAGGAAATCAGCAAAAAACCGGAGGGGGCAAGGTGGAGGCCTTCAAAGGAGGTCCAAACAAAACGACAGGAGGTGATTTGAAAGGAAGAAAGGCTGATTTCAAAGGATCTGAAAGGGAGGTAACAGATCTGGAAAAAAGGAGGTTGAAGCTCTGAAAAACAGACGGCTGAAACAGCTAAAACTCTTCCACAAAAAGTGGAGGGTACTAAAAGCCCTAAGGGGCTAGGTTCCCACTTAGATGAGTAAAAACAGATTAGAACTTGGTCAAAGCGGGCTGAGACAGAGGCTGGAAAACCCTGACAGAAGCTGCAGCAGAACCCAGAAAAATTGCAGAAAAATCACTGAAAAACTGGCAGGTCGCAGTTTCTGACCTGTTTTCAGTGCAGGTCGCAGAAAAGGGGTAGAAAAGTGCGACCTGGAGGTCCAGGTCGCAGGTTATGGGCCAAAAAGTGCGACCCCCCGTTCCGGTTGTCTCGGCGGTAGATTTTCAGAAAAGTTGTCGTCTCAGTTGCGGCTGGTGTCGCTTACCTGCGCAATAGGGCCAGAAACACACGGAAGTTAGAAATTTTAATGTTTTGGGGTTTTATGTGAGAAAAAAACATAAAAATAGGAAAAATAAACAGCTGAAAAGAAACCCTAGGGTCTGAAGTAGTTGGATATGCAGGAATATGAAAAACGACAGCGGTCGTAATTTAAAACCCGTGTGGAGTCGCCATTTGTTAGTATGAATCCTTTGTCGAAGTGTACGAAAAAGGACCACTTTAGCTATGCATAACTAATAGCCCTAACAACAAAAGTGGCTGCCAATATCTTCAGATCTGTGGTTAGTTAGACAAGAAAAGAGCTGCAAAATACCAGATCTATGCATGGAAAGACATTAAGCAGTAAAAACAAGGGTTTGCTCCATATACCAATAGACAAGACAAGAACAATTTGTGAAAGAGTTTTTGTATTAATGGGGCACCTGTGAGGAAAACTAGAAGGAGTATCCAATTCCCCTCGGTGGGATGGGTTCTTGGAAGTCCTCAGCACTTCAGATCTAAGATTTCTCTCTCTAGTTGATGTAGAAAACCCAATGCAAAGAGTAGAGCTCAATGGGAGCAAATGGCAGAAAATGGTGACCAAGTGTATAGATCCAGAGTGATCTAATAGGCAACAAAAGGTTAAGAATGGTAGGAAAAACCCTCCTATTTATAACAAAATATTGGGTCATTCTAGATCTTGGTGCATGGGTTAACGAGATCTAGATCCACTTTTTATGGAATATTTTATTATATTTGTTGGAGGGAAAAGGTATTTGACTTGGGTCAAATCCCTTAATTTGTTAAAAATAAATAAATAAATGATTTGTTTATCTTTTTAAGGAAGTGGTTAGAAGATAATCAAATAAATAATTATTTATTTAATTATTTAAGGAGGTGGTTGAAAGATAATTAAATAAATAGTGATTTATTTAATTATTTGTGGGTGATTTGGTCATATTTAACAAGGAATATCATCTAAATAAGGTATAAATGATTATTCCTAGAAAATAATAAGATAAATAAAGGTTTATCTAATTAATTTATTTGATTTTGGGTTAAACATGACTGGGAATAATAATTAAATTATGGTTTAATTAATTATTCCATGAGAAAAATCAAACAAATATGGGTTTGTTTAATATTTCCTTTTGGGGTTTCCTGTTTTAACATAGTGAAAGCAGTTTTACTTAGGGTAAAACTGGTCTTACATGGTGTACTTGGGTCCATCTAATGATAATAAGTTAGATGACCAAAAAATGGTGTAACAGTTGGAGTGAGTGACATCGAATCAATCCAACTGGTTGTAACTTCTCCTTCTACTTCATAATAAAGACATTTGTTCCTTTCCTAATACATGTGTCAATGTTGTTATATGTGTATTTACAAATGCAAACAATAAAAAAAATTTAATATGAATAAATCATTTGCCTTTATAGTATTTTATGTCTTCTGTTTTCCATTGCAGGTAGCAATCAAGCGAATTCATTTTGATTGAGAGCGACGACATGACAAAAGGGAGTCAAGGAAAAGAGAACAGATTACAAGTAGGTTTTCTTCCCTTTATCTATTCATTTTAAGCAAAAGGTAAAATATCTTTATTTCTGTTGTTATAAGTGCGACCACCACACTTAGGGAAAGCATACTTATCAGTATGTTTAATTTCCGTAAAACAAATTGGTGACCATACTAGGGATCAACGGATCATCCCTGGTGGTTTTATCCCTATTCATCGGCCTCTAGTAGAATTTACCTACTTAATTTCAGTCATTTGAATGTGCTTTAGCTAAAGTAGTGTGTTTGATTTCTTTTTTAGAGTTCCCTCTACCACCAACGCATTTTTGGTCTTGACACAGTGCTCTGCATAGCACTGGTGGCTTAGGGACAGTGCTCTACAACTCACTGTCTCCCACTCAGGGCTGAATTTTCCCTATGACCAACCAAAATCTATCATAGTTTGTTTTTTGAAATTCATTTCAGTGTTTTGTTTGTTGAAGTTTCAAGTGATTTATTGCCTCTAGAGACCAGATTACCTCTCTTGTTCTTGCCTCACTTTGGATATTTTTTTGATCAATGTCACTTTTTGTTTTCTTTATCATTATCGAATAGTTCCAAAGTTAAATTTTACATTTGATCAATTCTTTATTTTCAGAAAGAGGAATTGTCGGTTCAGTCTTTGTTTCTCTTGAAAGTATTGAGTGATTGTTTGTGCATTATAGTTTATTTTTCAGTTTTCATTTGTTGCAACATTAGAGTTACCTGATTTAAACTGGCTCACTAATGATCCCATTCATTATTTACCTTGGTGTTCGGTGATTCCTCATAAATTACCCTCTGACATTCCAAAATTCAATGGAAATTTTGGAGAAGACTCATCTATGCATGTCATGACTTATCATTAATGGTGTTCATCAAATTCCTTAAATGATGATTCTATTAGATTGCGTATTTTCCAGTGAATTCTTATTGGTCCGGCTGCAAAGTGGTACATTGAATTACCATGAGATTCATTTGATAAATTTATAGCATTAGCCACTACTTTTGTAACCCACTTCTAGTTACCCATTAGATATGAAACTGGAACGGAACTTTTGACCAGCTTTAAACATACCACTGCTACTCATATATCATATCATATACATGAGTGGCATCATCGTCATCAAATGGTTAAATCATTTGTTCCTAATCAGCTTTTAGCTGAGTAGATTATAAATTCCTTGTTTCCATCTATCAACGAGGATGTGCCCAAAGGAGGTGTTGTCATTGAAGAGCAAGTAATTTCTCGTGCCTAGTATCTGGATTTTATTTACACTCAGTCTGGCACACTCTATGATAAGATTCCAAATGCGCCATGACCAAGTTTTATTGTTCCTCCTTCTCCATCTGGTAAGTACATTCATGCCGGCGGTGGTGTGATTGGTTCTGCTAGCACTCCGGTAGAAATTTTACCATCTAGTTCTACACTTACTGTTTCAAATCAAACCCCTATTGCATATGATCCTACGTCTTCTTCTGAAATAAATGTCATGTCATATGACAAAGGAAAAAGTGACAAGCAACTTGGAAGTAAGAAGAAGGGGAAAGATAAGAAGAAATAAAATTCACCCCCGCAGGAAAAATCATCTGATTTATCTGGTTCTTTTCGGAAACCTCGTTACCGTAGCTTGATATGTAATGAGGATCATTTTACATGATATTTTCCTCACCGCTCAAAATTCTCAAAGCTCCTTCAAACTTCTATCACATCAGTAGTGTTGACAAATCCTTTTCCGAACTCGGAAACACATATGGTTGCTACGGATCCTGCCTCTTGTTCACAAGTGCTTATGTTATCCACTACTAAGCCCAAAACTGATGTTTCGGTGTCTACTAGAATTAAATCTTACAGTAATTCGTTGTCGTCTTTGAATGGTTAGGCTTCATATCAACCTACCACTTCGAATTTGACTTCATCTGATTTGGATCTACCGCCTATCATTTTAGAGTTAACAATAAAGCTACCAAAGGGAGTTGTTCATAAATCGACATTCAAACCTCAACCTCATGCAGCTCAAAATTATAATGTAGTCGAAGATTTGGCTTAGTCACCTTCTGTTATGTCTACGCTTGAGGTTCTTCATAATTTTCCCTCCCAGAATCAGGATTTGTTGTCGAAGATTGGTGGAATTGATCTGATGGACTCTAATCCTGTAGTCTTTAATCATGCGGGTATCTACCACAATTACCAGCACAATTATCATTTTTTATTCAAGTACATGTCCTGAATCGCCTCATTCATCGCACTATCATTGATGAAGGCACATCTACTTGTATCATGTCTATGAGTTGCGAGAAGTCACTTGGCTCGCCGAATTTGTCACAATAACCTACAACGTTGAAATATTTTGACGGTCGTACATATAAGCCTTGTGGAATTCTCAGTAGCCTGCAAGTCTAACTAGGGGGAAATCAGTTACTATTGAAGTTGAGGTCATTGACGGACTCCTTGACTACAATATATTACTTGGAATACTGTGGTTTTATTCTATGGCTGCGGTAGTATATAATTACTTTCATATGGTCATATTCCCCCATAAGAGAAGCATCACAGTCATTGATCAACTCTCTTTCTTCGCCTTTGCTTCCCAGGCAACTGGAAGCATTCCATTTTTTCATGGACCCCCGCCATATCTTCAGAACATTGATGTAGGTATATTTAAGGACTCTTCCCTAATGGGCACCTTTTCGTTACTTTCGCCTACAACATCCGCAGAAATTGAAAATATAGAGATCTGCAATATGATATATTCCACTTCATCTAAATTAAGGAAGATTCCCAATGATTCTGAAATAGATAGGTTAGGCGAAATCATGTCGCTAAGTCTAATTGAGCTAGCATAGCAATCAATCTATTTGGCTTATGTGGCCAATCCAAATCCTTTGTTTCCAATCGTTTGGGTTGATTATTCTTTGGATTATGGTACTTCTTCTGATCCTTTTTCATGTGTATTCTCAACCGATGAGAGCATTATGGAATCCATGATGCCGAAGGAAGAACCATGGGAAGATTCACATCAATGATCTCATATTCCATATTACAATGAAGATAATCCAACTGAACTATATCACCCTACAGTCGTATATTTCTTGACGAATTCTATTCCTATCGACACCGTCGATTCTGAGCAAAACCCATCAAATATCGAAGAAACGATTTATATTGATATTTCTACCAAAATTGGTATTGTAGAAAACATTCATGTCAATGTGTCTTGTTCTCCATCTGAACTTGACGATTACCGCGCTCTTTTTCGTGAATTCTGATATGTATTCACTTGGTCATATGAGGAAATTTCAGGCATCGATTGCAGCATTGTTGAACACGAGATTAAAATGCATCCTGATGTCAAGCCGATATGACAATTCCTTCTTCCTGTACACCCTAATAAATTTGTTTCCATTAAAGCAGATGTTGAAAAAATTTTGCGTGCTAGATTCATTTACCCTGTTCCACTTACCGATTAGGTTTCCAACATTGTTCTTGTCATGACGAAATAGGGGAAAATTAGAGTGTGTGTCGATTATTGGGATGTTAATCATGATTTTTTGAAAGACAACTATCCCACTCCCTTTATCGACCAAATTATTGATGAATGTGTCAAATGTGAAATATTTTCTTTCATGGATGGATTTTCTGGTTAAAATTAGATCAATATTCGCCCAGAGGACCAATATAAAACTGCTTTTATCTGTCCCTGGGGCATATTTTATTATCGAAAGCTCCCTTTTGGTTTAAATAATGCTGAGGCAAAATTCCAAAGGGCAATGAATTATGCTTTCCATGACATCAAGTGATCAGGAGCTCAAGTCCGAGCTATGGAAAAAGCTCAAAATTGAAAGTGTTCAAAATCACTTGCAACCTGAATGACCGAATAGGCCTCGTCGATACGATCCTGGCACCATGAATAGCACCCAAATCCGACATCGTATGTGAAAGTTATGCAAGTTTGAAGTTTTCAGTAAACTGCAAAAAAACTGAGTTGACCAGGGTTGACTTTCAAATTTTGAAAAATTAAAAAAAAAAATATTCCTAGAATATTCCTCAAAATATTTCCTGAAATATTCCATTCGGGACAATCCAATGGTGACTAGTGGCATTCAATGATTTGACAGTGGTTTGACTTTTTTCAAATGGACCAATGGGAGGCTGCTGCGTGGCAGGCCCAGAGGCCGCCACGTGGCCCAAATTTGGATAGAATTTCATTTGGAAAAATATTTTGAGTCCACGGGATTTGAACCATAGACCTCATGCAGGCCAACACAGAGTTTTGACCGTCGTGCCACAGGGTTACTTCTTAACCAATGCAGGTTTGTGTCATATTTAAATGTTGAAACAATAACCAGCAGATAGGGTTAGGGGCTAGCCCCTTAAGACTAGCCCCACTCCACATGATCTAGGAGATGATTACCATGGCCTAAAGGTCTTTAACCACGGGGTAAACGGTCTACAAATTTCCATGTGAACACACTCTAACGTTTTATGCCAACATTTTTTATGCGACAGTTCAAGTTGGCATTTAACCCAACGGTTAGTGCGGAAGTGGTCACATGCCACCCCGCCTAACCTTTAATTCCATGGTTATAGTTTCAAAAATTCTGGAGAAGTGTGCCAAAGATGGCGGATTTAACCAAATTTGGTTTTTATCTGCAGTTTCTCCACATTTGGTGGAGCTTGTTTAGGGCACATTGGGTAGAAGTTTGTTTTGGTCATAACTTCTCCTATATTGAGCCAAATTGGATGAAATTTTGGTCAATTTTGGGTATTCTAAGGATTCTGGAGCCATTGAGACAGGTTTAAAAGCCATTATAGTTGATCTTCAGCCCCTTTTTTCTTCAGGGAAGCTTGGGGAGCCATCAGGGCCAAGAGGGAGTTGGAGCTGTTTTGGGCTATGCTTAACCATTTGAGGTGAACCAAAAACTAATTTTGACTATTTTCAGTGTTATAGAGCTATTGGGATGGGTTCAAAATGCATTATAGGTGTTCTACAACCATTTTAGCTTCAAGGAAGCTTGGAGAGCCACTAGGGCCACTGGGAAAATGGAGTTATTTGGAGTTGTACCTCACTGTTTGAGGTGAAAAAAAAACCATTTTCAGCTATTTTTGACCTTATAAACCTAATGGAAGATGTTTAAGAACTTTTTTAGGACTTACACAGCCCGAAAAGCTTCAGAGGAGTTCAAAGAGCCATCAGGGCCTTGTTGAAGAAGACACTGTTTTCGGTAATTCACTGTTTAGTGAATATGGAAAGGAATTTTTAGCATTTTCATGTCTTATGATTCTGTATTTACAGTCAAATTTACCTATTGAGGAACTTTTAAACTTGTATTATCATTTTGGAGCATTTTAATACAATAGGACAAGCCAATTTGGGAGGCTTGGTCCAGTAGACGTAGCCCAGGAGGGGTGAACTGCTCACCAAATATCTAAGTCATGTTATGCTGAAGTTATTTTGTTGTGTATTTTTTATTTAATATTTTAAACAGCAAATTTAAATAACATACCCTCACACATAAACTGATAAATAGTTACCAAAAACACTTTGTTTAATCAGCAAGACATGAAGTATTTTTCACACATTTAATTAAATGGAAATGGATACCTTGCACACATTTTCAAGTAATTCCATTTTTATATCAGATGGTATCAGAGCATAGGTTGAGCTTTGGTTGAGCTTAGGTTTAGCATTTGTTTTTGTGCAAAAGGTGTTAAAACAGTGTAAAATATTGACTGTTTTATTGGTTGCAAAATGGTTGATTGTATGAGTTTGCTTGAGTTGAAAAGATAGTTGTTGATAGCTAAGTCTTGGAAAGAGTTGTAGACTATTTTCGTATGCCAAATTACCTCAAGATTATCTTTGGAAAACAAACCCACTTGATTAGTGTTTGCTACAAAAGCTATTGGAGTTTGTGTTTTATATCTGCTTGAATAAGAGTATGGTTGTAAAGACATTTGGTTAAAAGCTTGTCATTTGATTGAAAACTTTGAGAACTTTTCTTTGGAAGTTCCTTTTGTTAATTTGACCATTTACATAATGGAAACTTATTCCACAAGTGAAGTTTCCTCCTTCATGAGATTCTTCAATGATGACATGAGGAATGAGTTCATTAAGGTGAAGGACATGGTGCAGATTCTAATTGAGGATCAAAGAGAAAGTGCTAAGCTTCATGCACAATTGTTGACCATGAAGGAAGAGAAGGAAGAAATTCTCCAAAGGTTGCATGACATGGAGAAACAACTCCTTCAAGCTCAAGAAGCTTTTTCCAATAACAAGCGTGAGGAAGAGGTAAACCATTCCAACTTGTCTTCAATTTCCTCAATTGAAAAGTGTGTTGGTTATTTTGAAAAACATACAAGGGGTATAGGGTCCAAATTAATGTTTAAGATGGGCTATCATGAAGGTAAAGGTTTGGGCAAGCATGCACAAGGCATGGCTGACCCTATTTCGATTGTGGAGTGACCCAAGAATGTTGGTCTTGGATATGTGCAATTTAATGGCGAAGACTCCAAATCCTTGAATACATGTGATGCAAATTTAAAGAGAACCTTTATTCTAAGTTCTAAAATGCATATATGTCAAAAAAAAATTAAGGATGATTGCCATTGTTTTAATCCATCATTGAAGCAAGTAGAGGGTAAACATGTCGCTTATGGTGAGCATGCAAGTTTAAATATTTTTCAAGATAAGAACTATGACGAAATTCTGAAAAAGAAAGATGTCTCCTCTACTAGTTCATCGTCTTTCGAAGACAAAAAGAATGGACATTCCATGCAGAAAAAGAGGTATAATTATTCACATGATCAATTTGATTATGTTTCAGCAAAGAATGATAATTTTGCTTGTTCAAATGAAAGAAATTTTTGTTGCACATTTTGTGGTGGATTTAACCATGTTGCTTCAAGATGCTGGTTGAAAAAGAAAGCACACAAGAAGTAGAAGAGGCAAAGAAAAATTTCTCAGAAAGTGCTTAAGATTTGCACATTTTGTCAAAAGAAGGGACATGATGTCTCTCTTTGTTGGACTTTGCATCCAACAAGTCGTCCAAAGCACATGCAGCTAGATGATAAAAATATTGGTGCAAGTGGATCTATGGATTCCATTATCGATGTGGAAATGGAAGATTCACATGAAGAAATGTTGCAGCAGGAAAAGACGCCATGGAGTTGGCTTGGTAGGAAGTGGATTAACTTCTTAATTCAATAAGTCATACTCATTTTGTACATGAAAATTTTAGATTTGTATGCATGTATCTCTTTTGAAAAGTTGATGCAAGATTTCATGTAAAAAGTAGTTCAGTTTGAAGGAATTTCTTTGTTGTTGCAAAATTTCTCCATGGAGGTGTAAGAGATGAGTATGATACTCACTTATATTGCAGCAATGTCTTTTAGTTCAGCTCTTAGTCACCCACGTGTTTTTTGGATGATGTACTTGTTGGTATTTGAAAAGAAGAGTTGAAGTTGCACATGTACATAGAGGTTGTATATGTAATTAGCGAACTGTATATAGTTCATTATACATGATACATACACATGTGATCGTAAATATGTATCTTATTCTTTATCGACTTGTGTCGATTGTGTGCACACTTGTTACAGATTTTGTGTGTCAAATATATAGCACATTTCAGGTCAACTTGTTGTTGATGTCGTATGTTGCACAAGGTGCCTTTGGTGTCGATTGGTGCAGAGAACGAAGTGTCGGTGCAAAGCGGTGCAAGATTCCATGAGATGGAAAGGCATGCAAGAAAAGAGGGCAAAAATTTTAGCAAGGGTCATTGTTGGTTTCAGAATGTCAGATTGGTATGGTGAGAAAACTTGGTCGGGATTCGGCACAAGTACATGGCTCATTCAGCAAAAATTCGCCATGAGGACAGTTGGAAAGTCAGGAAATTTTTGAAGGCTGAAAAGAAGAGGATGTTTTTAATCTCTCATTTTCTATACAGTTCAGTTTCAGCATTTCAGTGAGCTTTTGGGGTCCAAAATCTTCTCATTTGGGAGGTGTGATCAAGAGCTCAAGTCTAAGCTATAGAAAAATCTCAAAATTGAAAGTGTTCAAAATCACTTGTAGCCTGAACGACCAAATAGGCCTTGTCGATACGATCCTAGTGTAGAAATTTTCTGAATAATGATTAATTATTCACCAAGACTATCCTGGTCGCATACTATTTGAACTTCATACACAACACATAATCTCTTCCACTCAACTCAACTCAGATCATCACACATGCGGAAATAAAATCAAGCGATAACACATCAAATCATCATACACATTAACACAGTATGTATGGGGAAAGCTTATAGCTGAAAACCCCGCAGCTATTGTGTATATTATAATGGAGAAATCATGTAACAACTCAGTATAATACTCCTCACAAGTACTCGGTACTTTCTCATGAAGTTACACACAAACTAGCTTGGTTTTGAACATGTTACTGGTTCAAAACTCACCACTAATTTCCTTGCCTCTATTGTGTGTTTCAATGCTATGGGATGGCCTCTTTATATAGATAAACCACCAGCCTGAACTGCGCAATCATCATGGGCTTACTCCTCCTATCTGTGTGTTGCAAATAGCAACAGTATAGTCACAACTGATAGCTAACTCCACCCTTTCATCTACCTCTTTCACTGGTCTCCACTGAACTGATCATGCACTATAGTGAATTGATGTGTTCTTGAGTTGAATAATGAGTTACTAATTAATGAATTAAATAATATTTAATTCACTCCACTCATAACTAATTGATTAGCTAATTAAACTAATCTCAACTAGTTCAACTAAAATAAACAGAACACAACTCCACTATCTGTCTCATTAACTCCACCAAACTTCTGCCACTGAAGTTCTAACTGAAGTCAACCATGCATGAGCTCAATACCCCATAAGAAAAGTGTATTTCCTTCTGGCAGTTGCATGTGCCACTTCTGTAGCTCGAACTGAAGTGCTCCAAGAGAGTAAACTGCTATTTATAGTCTAAATATTATTAAGGGTAAATAATATTTGACTTCCCTGTTTTAAGGAGAGGCAGTCTAAAAATAGACTTCGACCTCTTTGTCCTCAAAAATAGAGTCTCATCTATTTTTACCAACATGACACATACTTC